>WEIS01091140.1:0-15252 GCA_013389965.1 Todus mexicanus
TTAAAAAACAAAACCAAAAATGCCCCTAGAGGAAAACTTTAGTGCAGTGGTGTAAAAACACATCACAACTGGATCAAGATGATGTATTGCAAACAGTGATTTAAAAACGGTCTTTTATGAAGTGCATATAGACTTTATGTTCCCATTCACTTCAGTTTTCTTCTTGAAAATACGTTGGTTTGGAAAGAGAAGGGGCGGGGGGGGAAGCTTATACAAGTTTCTTGGTGATAATAGATGAACTTTTCTTTTCCTCCTCATGCTTTCCTGGTTAGAAGAGGTGCTATTTTGATACAGTGCAATAGCAGTTTTCGTTTTGAAATAAATACTGATTATTTGGCATGGATATAAGATGGGTGGGTTTTTTCTAACCATGGAGTACTGTTTTTTCTGGTATTGTAGAGAGGTAATTGAAGTGCTTGAGAGAGCCAGAAACCAGAAGAGTCTCTGCTCTGTGATATCTTGCTTTTAGCAAGAGGATTTAGATGCGCAAGCTGTAGAACAATGAGGAACATCAAAACAGAGTTGTTTCATAGTCATCATGATTTCAGCCTATGGTCCAGATGAAGCATCACTGAACTGTTAGTTGAGCTGTTCCCTTCAAAATCTGGAAAGCAACTTCCTTCAGGTATTTTTAGTCTCAGTGTTTGCATGGGTTTAAAGAGACTTTTAAATTTGCTGTTTCCATTGCTCAGTTTACACAGTTGCAGTTTTGTGGTGTCCTTTACTAATTTTACCTAGGTCTTCATCTTCCCAAATAGAATCAGCCTGCGGTATGACAAAGAAAGATTTTTGGAGGACAAGGAGAGAAGCAATTGCTAAGTGGGTCAGGTAGAATTATTTTCTTGCAAGTCATGCTTAAAATAGATCAATTTTTTCATATGTGAAAATTGCAAAGCTTATAGTAGGAAACAGTACAGAATGAGACACTGAAATTTCTCCCAGGTGCTATGAAGATAAAGAGGACTGTTGTATAATAAAATGCCGAAGTTCTACATGGCTCATGTATTTTCAGCATTTTTTCTTCCCAAAGGAAAAGGAGCTTTTTGGCAGAAAGCAGGTCTTGTGTTGGAGGGTGGGTGTTGTTTGTTTAAGATCGCTGAGCCATCTTAATTGAACTAAGTTACTGAAGTTTCCATGCTGTTGGATCTCGAACAACACACTGACTTCTGGAACCCAGTCTAGACCTTGCAGTGTTAAGACCTTGTGGATAACAAATGTAATTTTCAAGTCGGGTCACTGTGCAAAACAATAGAACATACTCTAGAATCTGCCATGAATTATGCAGCTTTGTTGCTCAACTATCAAAAATATTCCCAGAAGATACTTTGTAGCTACTTGTGAACTCAAGATTCATCTGGTTTTCTTGGCCTTTTGTGGTCAATACCACAACAATTCCCCAAAATGTACTTAATTTAGCCAAGTCCAAACTGCTGAACTAGATAGTTACTGAAGTTTCCACATTGGTTCTAAAATAACTCTCTGACCTCCAGAATCCAGTCTAGACCTATAAACCAATCTAGAACCACGTCTAGAACCTCCTTCCTTTACCCTCAGGGGCTTGCCAGCTCATCCGAATGCCTGTTGGTGAGCAGCCCTCACCTCCAACTCCCTGCTTTGGGCTGCAGAGAACACCGTGCTGTTTCCTGCACTTCCGTCAGGAATCATCTCTTTTGGAAAGTCTTTTTCTCTACTAATATTTTGTCTGTGCTGTGTACTGACCACAACCTTTTAGAACAGCACAGTCCAAATAAGGGAGGGCTCTGAGGCTGGTCATGAGAATAACACTTGTCTGAAGCCACATGAAACTATCTTACATACCAGCAGTTCATGTTCTAAGATGTTTGGAGCAGGATGAGCTTTCTTTAAGGGGTCAGTTGTATGTTCTGGATTCCTGCCTTGGCTTTCAGTGTTATTGGTGAAATTCTGTCTATCTCTCTCTCTTGCTTTTTATGGTACTTAATACCATTAGGTATCAAAGTACTGATTATGGAGTTACATTCTTTTCTGCTGATGCCTTGATTACCCTCCTTCCATAGCACAGTATTTTCTTTCTGTGCTGCGTATTTAAATTATATGGTTTGGGGGATAAAGGGATTTGTACAAGTTTGTACAAAGAAAGGGTCTTCAACTCAGAGTTCAGAGATGCTTCTATGCTACCAATCATATAGATCAGCTTCAGAGTCTCTGGGGTTTTTTTTCATGAATTCTAGTCCAGAGTTTGGTGTTTCAGAGTTACCGAGCTTTCAGGGCTGCAGCAGATGAGGTGTCCTGCTCAGTTCAGGGCAGAGGTTGGGATTTTCTGGTGCACCTTACCAGCCAAAGAGTTGTTCTGAGCCCCTAGATATGGAACTGCTTTGCAAATCCTTGCTAAAGTGACTTTGGTTATAGCCATTAGTAATTAAGTTTAGGTTCCAGGAGACCTGCACCCCAGTGTATTTCACTGGGGCTTTATTATCAATCATCTAGAGAGTCCAGTGCAGGTCTACAATGATGATTTAAAGAATGGGAGCACATGCCTTATGAGGAAAGGCTGAGAGACCTGGGGCTTTTTAGTCTGGAGGGGAGAAGACTCAGAGGGGATCTAATTAATGTGCTTAAATTTATGAGGGCTGGGTGTTAAGAAAAAAAGGGACAAGCTCTTTTCACTTGTGCCCTGTGATAGGACAAGGGGCAATGGATGCAAGCTAGAGCTCAGGAAGTTCCACCTCAACATGAGGAAGAACTTCTTTACTGTAAGGGTCACAGAGCACTGGAACAGCCTCCCAGGAGAGATTGTGGAGTCTCCTTCTCTGGAGACTTTCAAGACCCGTCTGGATGTATTCCTGCATGATCTGCCCCAAATTCTATGATCCTGCTCTGGCAGGGGTGTTGGACTCAATGATCTCCAGAGGTCCCTTCCAACCCCTCAATGTCCTGTGATTCTGTGACCTACTAGTATTGTGTTGGTTCCTCATAGCCAGAGTCCCACCATAGCAGGATCTTCTTCAGTTACATGCAAAAATAATGATACTGTAATGAACAGAAAAATAGTCTGGCTGCAGTTATGGAGGAGAGAGGGGAGGCAGGTGCTGTGGACTGTGCTGCTTGGCATAATGCTCTCGGCCATTAAACAAGTAGCAAAAGTACCTGACGAGCCTCAGGACACAGTAGTCCGAGCACCCAAGCGTCTACCGCAGTATTAAGAATGCAATTTAAAAGTGAAAGCATCTGAAATACCTCCCAATAATGCTCAAACTGGAGTGTTACTCACATGGCTGTATATTAATGAGCAAATAATGATTTGCTGTGAAATCACCCAGCAAAAGCAGCAGCTGGAGAAAATCGCAGGGCGGTTCCACTCCATATACAATGCCTAATATTGTGCTATGTCATGGGAAATATGTAAAGTAGCTGGAGCCAATGAAGAGGAAAAATAAGGTCTGTGGGAACAGAGGTATTAATTGTAATGGGAGGGTGTGTTTATACTCCGCTAGCTTCTGCAAAAATGTGATGGGCCAATTAGGAGAAGATGTTCCTTCGTATGATCCCTATTCCTAAAAAACCCTCCTAAGATTCTATTTAAAATGAAAAAACAAACAAACAAACAAAACCAAAAACAAACAAACAAACAAAACCCACAAAAAAACAAACAAAAAAACCCCAAAAAGCACCTGAACAAAGATATTTCCAAGACCTGTCTCTGATGTCACTGATGAAATGGCAGGCTGCGTTGGATGTGGGGAGACAAAGGTATCGCTGACAAAGCAAGACAGAGATAGGGATAAGGCAAAAATTCATCAGTAGCAGAGACTCGTGAAACTAACTGAGAAGCGATGATGGAAATGTTTGAGAGTTAAAGGAAGGGGTTGTACCTGTTTGGGGATAAGTCAGAGGAAATAAAGGGCCATTGTGTCCTCCCAGCTGATGTGCAGCTGCTGGGACAGCAAGCACAGCTCCTTGCTGCTAAGAGGCAGACGTTCGTTGTTGGTCAGCACTGCTTTGCATTGTCAGAAGAGGCCATGGAGCAAGGTATTTTAATGCCTGTTTAATTCCTCTGTTTAAAATGGCTAACTTCTTACCAGCGGTTCCTTTTGACTGCTTGCATCTATGTTCATGATTTTAATTTCTTTTCCTGAATGTAAGTAAAGGTAAAATATTGCAGTTCAGTTCAAATGATTTCACTGGAGGATTTTATCATAAGCTCTCAGTGATGGTGACCGAGTCTTCCCTTCCCTGATCCCTTCTTGTTACAGGAGTTCCACTGGGTGACACCTGGAGGTCACATCCATACCCACATTTCCATTTCCATAGAAATAGTAATAGCCTATAGAAATTCTGTGTGAGAACACAGTAACCTGTGGCAGGAAAGAGATTTTGATTAGAGGATCTAATCCTTTAATTCTCATTCAAAACTGAAGCTTTGCTTGCATGAGGACTGCAAGATCAGACATTTTAAAAGGAGTTTCTCATACTCACCTTGAGTATTCCTGGCAAAATACATCTGGGATATTACAAGAAACTTGTGGTCTTATATTACATCAGCATCTGCTATTTTCTTAGTCTGGCAAAGCAATTTTGATGGGCTTTTTCATCTATAAATTTTAACTCTTACTTAACTTAAGCCCACAATTAAAATGGCTTCTGCTTTTTTTGCAAGAGCAGAAAAGGTGCAGATCTGTGCACTTTTTGTTTCTGGACAGCAAGACGTATGTACTCTGTGTGTTTAGTCTGCTTCACCTCTGGCCCGCAATTTTTACTGGACATGCACAGATGCTACATTGTATTGCAAAAGAAGTGGTTGAAATGTCACATGATGGTGGTAGAATGCTGTCAAATACCAACAGTTTGTGGGGGGAAAGGAGAAGAGGTCTGCATCTGCTGCTTCAGTTCTGTCAAATGGGCAATTGGTGCAAATTACTCATGTTCTTACTCAAGTGCTTTCATTCTTTTAAGGGATTTTATTAAAGATTTCCTCTATTTATTTTGTTTTACTCCAGTGGCTGAATGGCTCTCGATCTCAGCCCGTGGTGTTATCCTCAGGTAGAATTTTCTGAAAGGCAAAATAATCAACCAGTGTAAAAAAAATTTTAAAATTTTACCTTCTGACAAAAATCTGACCCTGACAACATTGCATTTCTAAGTTCTGACACAAAAACCTGCAGCAAAAATTGCAAGAAAAGAGAGAAGGAAATCTTGGTTCTGCGGTTTGAGTTATGTTATTTCCTGACATGTGGCAACAAGTTTGTGTGCCGTGAACGCTCAGTTAAGTTTAAAGAAAATTACTTTGCAGAGAGCTGCTGCAGGCTTCTGCCAACATGCTCAGAATAGAGACATACGAGTGGCACTATCCCATGGCCAGCGGCGTTTGAGGCTGGTAGAGCAAAAAGGTTTGGGGGAGTTAGTAACATGAGAGTTGTCGCTGATAGGAGCCAGGAAATACTATTTATTTAGCTGAACATTGGTGCAAATACACAGTGGTGTGTGTTAGGGAGCTACTGCATCCTCAGCACCTTGCTGCAGATCAGATACCATCTGCAATCTCCCTAAAAGTCTGCTCTGTCCGCAGAGAAAGAAGTACCTCAGGAGCAGTGTTGAGATTTCCAGTCACACTTGGGAAAAGAGGATGAAATCGCTGCCTCTTGGGAACAGGAGAAGGTCGGGAGTGTTAGTTCCCAAGGGTGGTGCTGATAGCCCTACAGGAAACTTGCAGCTTCAGGAGTGATTGGCATCTCAGCTTTCACACACAGGTTAGACCTTCAACTCTAAACTACTCAGCCCAGATAGTAGCCAATAGGAATAACCCGACATCTCCAGAGGATGAAGAATTCACCTCTCAGCCCGTGGCTCGACCATACAGTGCCATTGGGGCCATAGGTGCTCCAGGAGCTCTTCCTTCTGACTCTCTGTCTCTCAGTGAATTTGTTCCAGTTCCCTGACTGCTGTGCAGCTGGTGGTTCGGTTGCTATCGTAAGTAGGTTTCTCTCGTCTGACTTGAGATTAGTGAGATTGCAATGGAAGAGAGAGTCATTAGATAAGGAGTAGACTCCTGTGAATGGGCCTCCTTCTCCGTCAATAATCAGATTCTGAGAAACCCAAGTACTCATGGGAGTCCTCCCTGTCTCTCCTCCTGAGAGGAGACTGCTTTTCTGCTCTGTCCCTAGGATGTCCAGGGACTATGCGGACACTACGTTTTTTATTTAAGGGTCAGCCTTGCTCCTATTCCTCCTTCTGTGTAAAGTTGTCATAGATGTGTTTTCTTGCCTTTCTGTGCCCACCACAACTGTCTTCAGAAGAGATGATACCTTAATTACTGCTCTGCGAGTTAAAGGTCCACCTCTGTATCGTTCAGCCTCTTATAGTACACAACCCACTGTACGTGATCTCTGTCCCACCTCCTCTGTGCCACCTTTGTAACCAGAAGTTTAATTTTAAAAATAAAGTCGAGATCCTCAGGCAGCTGCAGGAGGTGAGGGTGTGGTGTTGCCTGTCTTGCTGCTGTGGTGAACTGCTTCTTGGATAAGTCAAGCCCCAGCATGGCATTTTGAGCCTTATCAGGCTTCTCAGGCTGCCCAACTGGCAGCAGGCGGGAGGGTTTCTGCAGCTGGGCTTCTCCTATCACTGAGTAACTGTCTCTAGCTAACACAGGCCAAGAAAAGCAGGTGGGTTCTTCCATCGCTTCCCCACAGCCCCTTCAAGGACAGACATGTATTGTCCAGATGGTTTACTAGCAATAGCGCTGCTCTTTCCTTCTCTGAAAAGCATGTGGATGTTCAGAGACTGAAAGCCAAACAGAGGCCTGACCAAGAAAATACTCCAGCTAAGGTGGAGCCTGATCCTCCCTAGACGTGTCTGCTGGTGCCTGCTGATTGTTGGCTTTAGATGCCTGTGCCTGGCCAGGTTTCTTGTATCAAGAAGCGACAGTTTATGGTGAAGCCTCAAAAGCAAAACAACAAAAATCCAAACCAAAACCGAAACCAAAGCCCTTTTCTAGTTCCTTCCGTAACGAAGCAGCTGAGATGTTTCAGGCTCCCTGAGCACCAGCAGGTCTCTGAGGATAAACTGCAGGCAGGATGCTCCAGGTGAGGCTGTTTCTTGAGGTTTCTGTCACGCCCCTCGTTGTTCACCTCAGCATCTGCCAGGGTAGGTTAAATGTGGTGATCAGCGTCTGCCACATCCAGCCTTCCCATTTACAGCAACACTGTGGTTTTGTTTCTGCACTAAACCTGAGAAGCCTCATTCCCCTGGGCAGGATGGTGGTGCTGCAGGATTTGGCGGATTTTATTCCAATAACCGGCTTCCGATTTAAGTCATTCTGTGAAGCCGTTGGGTGGTTGTCAAGATGTACCAAAGAACAAAAAGTCTTCAGCTTGCCTTATGTATTTTATAACAACTTCACTGTAGTGGCATCTGCTGGCAAGGTTTACAACTGCAGCATTTCCAGTGGTAACAGATGGGTTAGCTGGGTATTAGTGCAGGCCCTGAAGAATGTGTTATTGACCTATTTAAAATGCCATATCAAGGACATTTAAAGCTCTGAGTGAGCAGGCTTGGCCTTCCAGCTGACCCTGGTTTGAGCCAGATGCTGGATGAGGCACTGCTTGGGCTTGTTCCAGCTGGAATTTCCCTGTAATCCACTTTACAAGTTAAGTTCTTGGCTTTAAATACTATGGAATAAACGCACTGATTTTTATCTACTTATTTATTTGAAGGATTTGCTTTCCCTGAATCAACGTAATTTCACAGAAAGGAGGAGCGCAAGCAAAAAGAGGTACAAGAATAATGCCGAGCACATCTCTGGCTGCGTGTTTGAGTATTTCCCTGGTATTCATCTATACTTTTACAGCCTCTTGGAGGTTAATTTAAGTCATTGATGTGGGTGTGTAGAAGAGAGAAGGGATGTAATGAAAATCACTCTTGAATTTATGTTGCTCTGAAAAGTCATCAAATACTGTGCAAATTTAGGGGATTGGATTGCATCCCTTGGGACTCAGCTTATTTTAAATACTGAAAGAAGTTCCTTTTTAGACAAGCATTCAGTGATTTAAACTAAACAAGCAAAACTCTCCCTTATTTTCTCCCGGGGCTTACCACCAGAAAAGAGATAGAGTCGTCTGAATTTCGTATGCCAAGCAAAAGAATGCAGTACATGTTTTTTAGACACTGAAGGGATTTACTCTTCTGCAGGTAATGTAAAAAGACGCACTCAGTTAACACATCTCTTTATATACAGTGTCAGTGCCTAATTGAGAAGCAGTTGTTTCGGGAGCTTAAAAGTTCTTGCAGCTCATTTTCTCATATAATTCAAAGCAGCGCTGTCTGGCACTGATGTCTTTTGAACACCCAAATTGTATGGTTGGTTTCAAGCTGTGGATTTTATCTAAAATGGCATTAAACATATTATGTATAATTAAGCAATTGAAAAAAAAAGTCAATAATCAGAAATATATCTTTCTTCACTAGGAAAAATTTAACTTGGCATACTAGACTTGCACAGATATTCTTTGGGTTCAGTGCTTCAGATTAGTATAGAAAATATATGCATGTATTCAATAATTATAGTAGTGAAAGACTAAATGAGCTGGATGGGCCTACTGCGGTGCTGCATAATAATGTGGCAAGTAAATGTACTGCTGGTGAATAAATTGAAGGCATCATAAAAATGCTGTTCACCTTTTATTTGCAGAGCTGCAAGTGCCATTCATATCTATAACTCAGAGAAACAATACTGCAAAGAGCTGATGAAGTTTTGTGAAACCTATTGTGGCACCGTCTCAGTGCTACAGAAATGCAACTGTTTTCTGCGTTATGTTTCAGAGCTGCAACAGCATCAACCCAGCACTGCTCAGACTATTTTAATAGAGCGGAGTTTCATCCTAAGTAGCATTTGAGACTTTTGCTGAGGAAATTCAATAGGGCTGATGCTCTGGTACAGGATACTGCACTTTGGGAAGACTGCAACAAAATCTGTTTTGGAACAGAGCAACAAAAGGCATAAAGGACCTGAATGTTCACCTCAAGGACCCTATATATTATTTAAAAATAACTCTCGCTGTACTGTCTGGGCGTTTGATTCCTGACAGCTTACTAAAATTTCTTTTATTTTTGACCAAAATCCTTGCTGCACGGCAAGCACTTCAGCGCTAATGTGGAGAAATTGCTGGGCTGTGGCAGCACACAGGAAACCATCTGAAGCACAGAAACCACGCTGCTGGGACAGCTAATTATGTGCGCTGTGAAAAGCTTTCATCTGCCATAGCACCAAAAAAATTAAACAACAAAAAAGGAACAAAACCCCCAGCCGTTTCCTCCCCACCTTTCAGATGCCACCAGCTTGTCCTAAGAGAGAGCAAGAGCTGAATGAATTTGGGAACATGATTGCAAACCTTCGCAGCAAGTCCTGAGTTGAGGGCGTCTCCTCGGCGCAGCCTCATGAACCCCAGCAAATTAATTCCCTCCTTGATAAGGGCTTGGCTCTGCATTGTGTCTGGCTCCACCCAGAAACTGCAACCGGTGCTTTATGTGAACTCTTGCTGAACCTGAATCGCAGTTTCTGTATTCACCATCTCTTTTTTTTGCTTTGAGGAGTAAAGTCACTCTTGTTAATCTGGATCCTGTGGAAGAGGGTCTGACACCAGGCAGCCCAGCAGCTGAGGTGCAGAAAGGGGTGCAGGAGTCCTGGATGTATCGCTGATGCCCATAAGCAGGTTAGCTGGACATCCCTTACACGTCCAGTGTCTGCACTCCATCTACAGCTTCCAGACTTGCTGGTAGGGGAAGAACTGAACTTTATCCAACTTACTGAACTTAAACCAGTGGTGAAAAAGCTAAAAATAGAGCTTGTAGTGAAAACAAACAAACAAAACCAAAGCAAAACAACTGGGAGTAGGTGGGAGGAGTTTTTAAATTTTTTATTTTATTTCTTAAATTGCACAATGCTTAGAAGGGAATAAAGCCCCGCTGCTGCAGAGGTCCTGCCCTGGTTGTTGGAATTGTAGGAATTCAAATATATGACGTCAAAATGCAAGCTGCTTATTTTGGGGGAGGTAGGGCTTGGAAAGCAGAGAGGTAATTGACCACATATCTACAGAGGACTAAAGGCATACCTGCACCCGGAAAGTCTACAGGGACAGCACTGTTTTCTCTTCCATTTTCCTAAGGCAGGTACCGGAAGAGGTGACGCTGTTTTGTTGCATATTTGTCTAGAAGCATCCACTGCAAATGGGGTACTATGAAAACTGATGGGCTTCAGGATTTAGCACAAAATGCTGTATCTCACCCCAGAATCAAAACATGGACAGTTTGCTACTGACTGCAGCCGATGAGGCCACGGGTGTAACATTAAAGGGATGCTGCTTGTTTTTCACATATAACTTCCAGCATGTTACAGCTTCTCAGTTTCCAAAGACTGTGAATACTTTTAAAGTCTGTTACAAAGAACAGACTTCAATATCCAAGATTTAAATTATCATTCCGCCCCTTAGGTATAAAGTTCAATCAGAATGATTCCTATATCTTCTGCCTAGCAGCACAGAAATGGTCTACAGAGAAAATCACTTTTGAACATTTTTGAAACTTTATACAATTTCACATTTTTAAATATTTCGAGTGAAGCTGAGGTCTGAACTGACCTAGCTTGATTCCAGACATGAAGCAGTGCAGTATGTGTGTGGGTGGCATCCATTGGTAGCCTGAATTTGGACCTAAGCCTGAATATATAGAGTATAGCTGAGGTTGAACTTGAATCAAAAGAGATGCCAGTTTGATTTCCTCCTGTCTAAGCTGATCTTTCTACTACTTGAAGCATATTTCAATAACCCGCTTGTTATCTTCCTCTGAGTTACCGTATGCTATTATTGTTCTTATCTATATGTTCACTTGATTATGGCGCTGCCTTCTGAGCCTGTCATCACTGTCGCTGCTTCATAATGCATGTAATTATTTCTCTGTGGGCTGCCAGACCTGCTAATGATGCCGTGTCGGCTGTTGCTGCTGCGAGAGGCGAGGGCTGCGCACTCACTTCTGCAGAGTGTGATTGAAGCTGGAGCACGGCTGGTAAGAGCAATGTAGGTCAGAGCAGCCTCGGAATTGCTTTGTGGGGGCTTTAATGGTGACTGGGGTTTTTGCACTGAGTTCACAGCAGCTTACCCTGTTAGGGCCCTTGGAGTCTCCTGGGCTTTTGCAGAAAGCATATTCTTGTGTGTTCATACCGCGACTTTTGATTTGTGTGCCACCTGCGGCTTCTGATGAGATCCACTCCCTTGGGGTCCCTGAGGTTGGTGGCTTTATGAACTCTCTCCAGATTAAAATTCAGCTGCTTGTTCAAAGCATGATGCTCAGAACTGGATGCTGTTTCCCGATGAAAGAGTGTATCCAATTAGTTCCTCTGGTTTACTGGTAAGAGCAGCCTTCCCGGTTTTCTGCCTCATCTGGAAGCTGACAGCGAATCTGGTAAGATGATGCTGTGCTCTCAGGGTTGTCGTGTGTGAATTAGCCTTGGTGCAAACAGTAAATTTCATGATGCTGAGATCACAGATAAAAACTGAGACCTTGCGTTACCAAAGCTTGAAATGACTCTTGTTAAACAATAGGTAAATCTTCTTGTATTTCAGTTTATTAAACCCATGTTGTGCAAGTGTAACAGGGTTAATGCTGTGGCACAGCAAGTGCAGGCTCTGCTCTTGGAGGCATCAGGTACAGGTCACAAAATGGGAAAGGAAGAGACCACAAAAGAAGCACCAGATCAAAATTTGCACTGTAAGTTATTTCCCATGAACAAGGATGGGGAGGGAGAAAAAGCAGCAATGAGAAGTGCCTCAGCCTCAAGATTTCTTTTGCACAGCCCTTTTAAGGCCACCACCTTGTAAATCAGACACGATTTTACTTGGATAAGTGGGACGTAAGCTCAAGAATGACATCTAAAGTAGGGTGGGGGCAAGGTCACAGCTGCACGCCAGGGAAAATAGCACAGACTCTGGCCCCCGAACGCACTCGCGCACACACACACACACAAATACTCTCTCTCTGCACTCACCTCACTGTCTTGCAACCCTGTTTTCGTTAGAGGGGACACTTGCAGGCTCTTGGCTTCGGAAGTGAGCTCAGGGGTGTGCTGGGAGCCCAGCATGGGGAGGGTATCCTGGGCTGCACTTCAGTGACCGCCAGGGCAGGCTGCTCTGCAATGTAGCGCTGCCGTTCTCATCCGATGACCCTTTGGTCATCTGCCAATGTGTCCAAGGAAAACACAGAGGAGAGTGAAGAAATAGAAGCATTTTGTTCAGAGTCCAGTGCTGTGAAACAGTGGCTTGCACTTCCATTGAAAACAGGAAAAAAATGTTGAATACTGTGGGATATAGGCAAAGTCTAGCAAGTTGATGGAAGGTACCCCACCCCCAGGAAAAGCCAGGAATGGAGGCCTGACAGGCCATTTTTCTCCCGGATAATTGGCACACTAATTGTGATGTGTTTAATACACACCCAGTGGGAGAGGTCAGAGCCTACACTGATTGCTTTGCCTTCCCCTGGTCGAATTGCAGCTCCTTAAGCCAGGAATAACATATTAACAGTGATGCTCTAACATGCACAAGAGGTACCAGTAAATGGTCTCTTGTGCTCTGAGTGCATTCTCCTCTCCGGTTTTGTACGTGAGGTTGCTGTGGAGGTACACTGCTTAGGACTTTTGCTGAGAAGAGCGTAATCAACCTTGAACTCTCTCAGTGCTGCACGGTGCTCTGTCAGGAAAAGCTGCTAAAGCTGCAAAACCCCTCCCATAGCCCTGATGTTTATGGGTTGGCTGAGCTCATACGCATGTGAAATGCTGCTTCAGCTTTTTAATTTTTTAATGAGGGGAGTGAGACGGAGAATGAAGGGAGCTCATTTGCACACCCCTCTGCCAACCTGTTGCTTCATGCGACCTGCAGGCTATTGCGGAGTGTTGGGGTTAGACAAAACCACTTGGAGCCCATCTCTCATCCCTAGGTACACATTGTAAGAGAGCCAACTGTGTGGCTGTTTTAACACTGAGAAATACGTTTTAGATAATGATATGTTAGTAACACTGGCACAGGGTGACCTTTCTCAACTCATGCCAGCATCAGCTCGTTAGATGTGCACAACAAATAAATCCTAATTTTCAGGTCAAATGTGTCAAAATAAGTTTAAGTATCGTCTGTGTGTGTGTCTGTCTCAAGCTGCAGTTGAGATGGCTTTCAGATGGCTTCCTCAAAGAAGAGACAAAAGAATACATGTATTGACAGGGTGGTAGGTGCAGGGTTCAAAAAGCACATCATGCAGTCATCTAATTGTGGTTCAGGTGAATGGTAAATTCTGCAGTCACCGAATTGTGGGGCTTTATCCCATGACAGACATTTCCCTGCAAGCACCAGTAACAAAAGCTCTTTGGAGGGAATGTTGGAATGGCCACTGAAACTGTAACAGATGAAATTTGCTGCTAGAATTTCAACAGACAAAATTTAGAGGAAACTTTGTGTAAGCACTAGATAAAAATAATTTATCAAGTTAGTGAGACAAAGACTTTTTTTTAAGTCAGAACAATTCCTGGGGCTGTCAAGATACGGGGACAAGTAAACTGTGGCATAAGAGATTTTCTTCTTCCCTCTGCCTCCCTGAAAGATTTTCAAATGGGCCTTAGAAAGCACAGGAAAGGAAGGGCTGGCTGTGGCAGGGGGAATATGCCTAGCCAGCTGAATCCCAGTGTCTTCCCCTGTGCCCAGGAAGTCCCCAGTTCAGAGCCATTGGTTTGGACTTGCAAACCGCTCCCTTTGTCCTAGGGAAAGCCCTGTAACAACTTGATCCTGTAGAATCTTCTGGTTTGGTTGGGATGAAAACCGTGGAGAGGACTTGGTTGTAATTGCTCACTACCTGATGTCCTTTTGGGAAGGAGCACGGTGGTGTTCTCACACAGATGGGAAGACCACTTCTGCAAGTGCTCTGCATCATCCGGCGCCTGCCAGGCGACTTAAGTAGAGAAGGGCATAAGAGAACAGGTGAGAGGAGTGACTCCGAATGAAGGAAAGGGAAGAAATCGGGGTAACTTCTGCAAGGCTTTTTCTTTCATGCTGTGAACGTGATGTGGGCTGTTTGTCTCTAAAATAAGCCCCTGGCCTGTAGTAGCTAATGTCTGCAGGGAACTGGTCACAAAGGCAGAGCCTCAGTGCAAGCACATGAAGTAGGCAGGTGAGGGGGCTGTTGGTATCTCGCTCAGTAATATTTACATATAACCTACAGCAGTTGAAATATGTAAACCAAAGGAACATGAAGTTAGAGCAGCATTGGTGAGGCGTGGAGCAGCACACAGCCTTGGAGTCCATTCAGATACAGTTACTGCTCCCGTGTTGCTTGCCAGCATGAGTGAAGGTCTTATCGTCATTACAAAGGAAAAAAAAAAAGATTCTTCCATAATGATCTGTGTATTTGCTAATTTTACCTCTAATGTTTTAAAATTATTTTGTTCTGTATCAGATATACCAGAAAGCAAAACCATCCTTGTTTAGACTGCGTATACTAGACTGTAAGGGTACTACAGCTGTGAATAAACCAGCTGTATGTTATGCAAAGCATGGATAATTCACTATAGGGTTTCTCCTCTCTTCCTTGTCCTGTTTTTTTCCCCCATGTAGTAAACCAATCCCCAAGACCATAAGGTGAAGACCAGAGGCAGCTCACCATGATCTTAGTGGCAGTGGTTTCTTTGAGAACATCTCTAAGAGGTATTTCTACAGAGAGGTAAGAGGCTGCATTATCAATCAAAAAATCTCTTCTAACTTGTCATGCTTCCAGACCCCAAATGGATAGTCCAAATCCCAGCCCCTCCATACTTTAAGGCTGGAAACAAGTCTGTACACTTGTGATGTTGCTCTAGTAATGCTGCTCTGGAAACGGCACGGCTCTGTGCAGCCACCCACTTACACCCCAGGCATGAAATTTAGTTAGCAGAAAAGCTCAAGGGTTTGTTTTCCTCCCCACATGAAGTTACACCCATCTAGAGCACAACATCAAAGCCCAGCTCTGCTCCTCTGCCACCAGTGAGGATGTCAGGCAAGTCTGGCTACTTTGCAATGGGATAGAGAGAGGTGGGAAGAAATGTGTGGAGAAGTAATGAAACAAAATGGCTTTATTTTTTGTTTTTCTTTTCCTTTCCTTTCTTTTTCCCATTCTTTCTTTTTTTTTTCTTTATTCTTTATTCTTTTTGCTTTTTGCTTTTTGCTTTTTCTTTTTTCTTTCGTTTCTTGCCTTCTTTTCTTCCTTTCCTTCTTT
>WEIS01091145.1:0-41715 GCA_013389965.1 Todus mexicanus
CCCCTAAAGAGTTAGCCACCATGCTTATTGTGTTATTTTACAGTGTGGTGGGATTTTTTTTTTCAACCCATACTGGTTTCCAGCAAGGGTTTTGTTTAGAACAGACCACACAACTCTGTTCTAAAGGGATATACTTGGTCTTCATTCAAGATGGAGGAAAACTAGTGTCGTCCCCTTATCAGGGATACTCAACTTTTCTTCCTGGGAACCATCACTGTGTAAGCAATGATTTTTTTCTGGCATTACCCTGTGGTATCCAAAAGGAATTGGGGGAGGAGGCTCTGTTTAATGCTAATTCGTTAAGAATTGAATCTCGTGTCCTCAGCAAATGCAAATCAGTTGTTTATAGTGATGCCAGAAAATGTAAAATCAGAAATGAGTGTGTTGATTTCCTTTCCTCCAACTGCATTTCATCCTAATGCTTTCTGCTTTGATGCTTCCTCCCCAATCTTATTTGATATAGCATCAGACCATCTTCTTTATGTCAAACATTTGCTTCAAAGCTCCTCATAGCCTCTGCTAGTTGTCAAAAGTTGGAGGCAACACGTTTTAAGCATTCAGCAAGCATTCTTCCGAAAAGAAAACCACTATTTCTAATGAGCATTTGAGAGTGCGGTGCGTTGCAGAAACTGTTTTCTAAGATCTGTCACAAATGATTTACTTTTATTAGTTTTAATGGCCCTTAGCTACAGGCATGGAATATAAGTGAAAATTAAGATATTTTTCAGAAGATGAAAATAGATTTCAATCAGGGACAGTGGGCAATTCCCTTTCCTCGCTGATCCCCTCTTTGTTTTTTGTTTCTGAATAGAAAACCCTGCTCCGAGGAAGTGACATCATAGTGTTATGGCAGACACATATTCCTCTGCCGAGTGTGAGCATTGCTAGCATCAGAAGCCCTTTTCCTAAGCATATACCGCACTGTACACCAATAGCACTTGTGCTGAAGAGACTTCATGTGGGGATTTGACTGTGGACAGTGACACAGCAAGATGTTTCCAGTCAGAACCATAGGATTGTCTTCTCTGCTATTGAATCAAAAAACTCATTTGAAGGCAACATTTATTAATTCATAGAATCATAGAGTCGTTAAGGTTGGAAAAGATCTCTAAGATCATCAAGTCCAACCTTCTACCCCACACCTCCACGGCCACTAGATCATGCCCTGAAGTGCCACATCTGCTGTTTTTCTGAAGACCTCCAGGGATGGTGACTCCACTTCCCTGGGCAGCCCTTCCCAATGTTTAATTACTCCTTCAGTAAAGAATTTTTTCCTAATAAACAGTCTGAACTTCACCAAATCAGAGTAGTTACTCTGGCTTTACATCAACATGGTTGGAAACATGGTTTGGTTAAGAGAGCAGATCAGTGGAATAAAACTAAATTTCACGGGGTTTCTTCTCTGAGCGCAGCCACAATTTAATGGTCACTTATAATTAGTTAATTCCTTTACTACTATAATAAATGCTTCGCTTTTATAAAATGTCCATTAAATGTGTCAAATCCCTTCCTCCTTTCCTCCACACACATCCAATTTCCTTGGCAAGTGAGAAAGTGTAACGGAATCAAAAGGTGAAAAGAAGGATGTTGTATGAAGAGGGCATGCCTTCCTCTGTCACTCAAATTCTCATGCTTGAATGAGTAACAAGTACTCTCTAATGATGTTTTAAATGCAGCAGATTCTACCCTAAAAAAAAAAAGGCAGCAAAATCTTATCCCTTTTTTGTAGTCACCAGTTTCAGTGGAACCTTGCTGATTTAATCTCATGGAAGACCCAGTTCTGACTTTGAATGGAAATACCTCTCTAGGTAAGGAATGATGAAATAGTAGAAGGGTAATTGCATCTTTTTGTGGAAAAAGGTTCTTTATTTGATGTACAGAGGCACCTCATGCTTCTGGGTTAAGGTGATTGGTGACTGGTAGAGCCTGGAGGTACACCTGAAAATATAGGTCAGTTATTCAGCTTTCTCTCTGAGCTCTTGCAACTTTCCCAGCACCTTCCTTTCCTTCTTCCTGTATTAAAACATGTGAAGCCAAACCATTCTGTAAATCCATGATTCTAGGAACGCTGACTCTGCCAAATCCTATGTTCACACATCATTCTGTATTTCTGGAAGCTCAGTGGTGAAACTCAAGTTTTGAAAGCCCAAGCTGTATTCTCTTTGCATCCCAACTACATTTTGCAAAAGCTCATGAAACACTGAGTCAGGCCACTGAGATCATACAAATGGGCAAGTTGGAGCAGCCCACAAGTCACCCGTGGTTCACTGACACAGCAGCCTGAGAGTCCCCTCACTCAATGCAGTGGGGCACCCCAGAAAGTCCAGTCAGTCTTTCACTCTTGTGTGACCCCTTTCTTCTGGGCTTTTTGGCACGATCACTGATCCAGAAGCTAGACACTCATCTTCATGAGACTTCCCCATCCAAGCGTGACAGGCAGCAGAACCCTCTGCTCCAGTAAGACCAAATCCTTACTAGTTTAGCCAGGCAGTGGGCTAACTACTTCTGCTGGGGGTGCAATGTCCTGAACGTGCTGGTACATTGAAGAACATTATTCAACAGATATCCACAACATAACAACCCTTAATATGTCACATGTATAAATCTCCTAAATCCTGCCTCAATCCAAACTGTATGCTCAAGGCATTCATTGCCTTGCTGTCTTCATTTAAATACATGGACAGACAGAGAGATAAGTGACCAAGGGGCAGAAGCTCAAGTAGTGGGTTGGAAAATGTAACTTAGTCTGGATCTGAAACTCATCATCTAACTGTTAAGCACAGACAGCAGACACTGCCGCGTGTCCGATGAGATTCTGTTCAGGGAAAGGGGAGTCATTTCCCCAGCTCCCGCCTTCTGCATCTCATTCTTTCTCTCTTTTTTGCTTCCCCCAAAGGAAGTCAGAAGAGAGAGATGGCAGGAGAGTAATACAACAAACTATAACACGTTGTGTAATTGAAATGGACCATAATCACTAATATTAAAGACAGTGAATCATTCTAATCGAGCCATGCTCAGCAAACAATGAAAAATTATGTGCCAGAAAAGCTAATGCTGGTTTGAAAATGAACAGAAATGAGGCGAAATGGAACCTTACTCTTTATTCATGAAGGTCAATTTAACATGATTATTTTTTCTCTGGCATCACAGTTTCGTGATTACTGTTGTATACCTCAGTGCTATTTTCTAACCTAATAATAGTAAAAAATAACCAGCTGGTGATGATTCTGTTTAAAGCAGAGACTAAATGCTCACAAAACCCTGCCGCTGAGCAGTTGCACATGCTAATCAGACACAGCTCAGCCAGATTCCCAATAGAGTCCATATTTTGCAAATTTTCAACTGGTTGACTACATTGAGAAATTAGATTATGCCTCGGACATTCAAGAGTCAGAGCGAGACGCGTTCGTTCATTCCTCCTGGGTGAAATCAAACCCTCTGTAGATCCAGCCAGGCGCTTTTAATTCATCCCTCTCCATCTCTTCCCATAATATTTACCATCGTGCAGTACAAGCGCTTTAGGGACTTGGTGTTTCGATGGAGGCGACCGGTTTGATTCTCCCTGGGCATATCTCACTTGGTAGAGGAGAAACAGCTTCGAGTATGGTGCATTTACTCCTGGTGTCAGCTAGGGATAGCGGGGAAGGATCTGTCCCCACAGGCTCTGCTGACGACACTTGGAGCTCACACCCCTCACGACTGATAATCTCCAGACTTGCCAATGAGCGCTATGAATTTCCAGGAGAGAGGCAGGAGGAGGGAGTTTAAAAAAAAAAAAAGTTAATTAAAAAAAATGCCCAAATGTTTCTGTGCTCGGAGGAAAACGTTGTTTGTACCAGAGCAAAGTAATGCCTTTTGTTTTCTTTCTTTCTCAGCTGTCTGGAGTTCTTAGCGGCAGTATTCCTCTTTTATGCTCTGCAAATACAGACCTTTTAAATATATAAATAAATGCTGGGGTTTTTTTTACACTTACCTCATTTTTTTAATTTTGCTAAAATCCCACAGAGACAAATTAGTAAAGAGGCAGAGCTTTGCCAGGGAGCCTTCATTAGATCAGCACTAATAACTTCTTTCAGCAGCCATGGATAGCTTCTGACATCACAGCTCAAGCTTGTCCGAAAGCTAATTATTTTCCCTGTTATAAAACAAAGGTTCTGTATCAAAGGCCCATAATGTGACACGGCACACGCTCCAGATGCACTGATTTGCCGAATAAATCAACTGTGTCAGGGTGGAATTTGGAGGAGAAATTACAACAAATTGCAATTATACTTGCAGCAGTGCACTATTTAAATGTGTTGTCAATTTGTTAAATGCAAGACAGCACGTGTCTCTGTTTTCAGGTTGCTTATGGAGGAATTGAAGAGGGAAAATTCTCTGTCAAAAGAAGAAAAATCTTCTCCTCCCCTTCACCCCCTAAACAGCCTCTTCCAGCCTACAGATGCTGGCATAGCAGGCTTCATTAAAAATTTAAATAGTGACATAGGCAGGCAGTCATAACGAGCAGGAGTAAATGATAGGAGCCCATCCCTTGCAGAACAGACGAAGAGCCGTGTTTAATACCAGAAAGCATTCAAACCCATTCGGATTTTGTCATCTTGCTTAGGCTGCTGTTAAACCGTATCACCCAGTAACGCAGTAGGATGAGGGATTTGTTTTGCTTTGTTTTCCTCCTCAAGGAGTCAATTCTCTTCCCTTTTTCCCTGTTCCTTTTCTAACATTCTCCCTGCACTGTCCCAAAATACTGGCATGGACCCACCCCACCAACAGGCAGGCAAAAGGCCACATGTCAAGGTGGTCAGTGAGACACAAGCAGAGGATTCACCAGGCTCCTGCTGGCACCAGCACATCTCACCCCGGGTAGTTAGATAAGAAGGGGACAGTGGGAGATGGCAAGTAAGCTGAAGAAGGTGAGAAGAGGTCTTGTCTGCCTGTGCTGGTGACTCCAAAAGTTCCCCAGCCCTCTACAAGCACAGATGAGGTGGGCACATCCCCATCACAGCTCAGGCAGAGTGAGAGGAGATGTCTTCTGCAAGGCATGGACACCACAGCTGATAATTAGAACACTGTCCCGGATTGAATCCCCTCCCTGGCCTCACAGTGTTGGCTTCCTCCTCTTTCTTTATGATTGTATTTTCTCTTTTCTTGCACTTTTCCCCTTCCTAGCCACTCCATTTATTTTCTCAGGTTCTTCTCCTTTTATCTGCTTGTGCCTGTGTATTTTCAGCCTCTAATTTCTGCCGCATTTCCTATTTGAACTTCTTCTCTTCCATCTCCTCTCCCATGTTCACGTTGCCTGTTTACTTTCCTCTTTGCAAACACCTTTCCTTTCATTCCCAGGGCTTGTTTCCCTTCGATTTCTGTCTCTCTGTGTGTATATCCACCCATACAGATACATACATCTATATATACATAAATCTCGAAGCCTTAGCCTTTTGCGTTTCAGAGCTGGCCTGTCCCTGGAGTCAGTTTGTTATTCCGGTCTCATTCACTTTATTGAGTTATTTTCTTTGCTGCTATCAGTCTCTAAATACAACCCAGTAAAGATACAGCAATGATTTTTGACAACCTGACCTTTCTCTGCTTTCTTACACTTGTTTAATTAGGTACCACATGCAGCCGTGACTTGATCTTTACAGTTTTCCCACCTTCCCCACCCCCTACCTGGAGAAGGGGAATAAAAAAAGGAGAGAGATGTTGTTGAAAGAAGGTCATTTTTGACAGGTCCACCAGTTTTTTCAGGAGTCAGAAGGCCTGCGAGTTCCACAGGAATGGCAGGCCACACTGTCTGTATTTTGCTTAACAAGTTAGAGAAAACTTTTGGTTGGGGAATGGGAATTAGGTGATTTAGTGGTTTGATGAGGGCTTGCAGGGAGTTAACCTTCAAGTATTCAGTTTAAACACAAATCTGACAACTATGAAAGAAAGATGGGTAAAGATCTGCCAGGTCTTTGCTTTGGCACACTGGGATCTCTGGAGGAACTGGGCTGGGGATGTGTGGAGAGCAACAGGAGAGATGCCCCCCCAGATCCTTAGCTACAGGAGATTACTGACACCATCTTCAAGGAGGGGTGGCAGGTAATCATTACTAGCAGAACGTTGCTCTTTGTTTCCCTGGTGAAATGCATTAGTTCTGGTAGTATATGAACTCATTCGTAAAAATCAAAGATGCTTTTTCAGCTTCTGGTGGCTCCTTCTAACAGGTGCACGTCCACCTCACGGACTACTCGGTGTGCTGCAGGGTGAGTCCACAGCCCTGGAAGCGGGTCTCATCCAGGAGAACCAAAAGCCAGATGGATTATCTGTGATATACCGTTCTATGATTCTATCTGCCGAAGAACTAGTACCCTTATGGCTTGTTTAGCCACATGGGCAGGCAGGGAGAGTGTCTTGTTGTCCTGCATGAACTGCAACTACATATCCACACAAACCTGAAATCGTGTCTCATCTCACAAAAAAAGTTAGGGCTTGCTCCCAGTGGCGATGTGACATCTTCAGGCTGTGGTCACATCTTCCTGCAAACTTATTCATAGCTTTATTTTTCAGAGTAATCCTAGTTCAGCAGTGGTGGTTGGTAGATTTTCTCATTGTAATACATGTGCCAACTCCAACAGTCTGCTACGGTATTGTTCCAAACCCCTGGAAGACAACTGGAGTCCTTCAGCTTTCCTCTGTCCTCCAGCACAGATCCTTCTGTCCTGACACAGGCAGGTCTCCCACTGACTTCCAGGTGCCTGCATTACTTGTATTTTGGTATGGATATTATTTAAGCAAAAGGACATGACAAACTGCCTAGTAACGCTGATTAATGGGTGCCCCGGGGGAATAGTGAGGCATGAGATGAAGTTAAATAACTTCAACGTGCATTACTTAACACTGCCACACCACCTGAAGTGTCTCATTGTGCCTAAAAAATGGATTCTCTTTTAAAAAGGAACACTTTTAATGTTTCACATTAATTTTCTCAAAAGTCCTTACACTGTGAAAAATATTCCCTATGGAAAGCCCTCTCCCCACCTCCCCCATCACCACCTCTCATCAAGCCTTGCCCTACAGGTGTCCAATGTATCTTTGACAAGGTGAAATAGCTCAGTACATGTTCTGATCATCCGCTTGCCTACCTTGATTTATACTGCGCGTTCGTGTGGTGTTACTTGGAGAACCAATGGATTCCTCCCGTGATGCAAAGCTGAGTAAAATTCTATCTCATTTGGCATATGAAATGGTCCTGAGCCCATGAGCTGCATTCTCAGCTGCCCTAAACCACCACAGACATCAGCTAATGGCTGCACAAGCTGTGACCATAGTTCTCTTGGGGCATTTCACCATTTTTTTTGCAGATCTTGTTCTTACGGGCACATAATTGGGTGAATTTGGTGTGATTACGCATAAGGTGGGCAAATCCCAATGTCCTTGAGCTTCACAGGAGATCCTAGCAGAAGGACTTCGTGCTTTTTTCCTGTCACTTGCAAGGCTGGGTGCAACATGATTACTCAAAACGTTTTAAGTCATGCGTGTGCTTTTCCCAGATCTAGCAGAAAATTAAGTCTATCTGCTAAAAAAATATCTTCCTGATACTTAGTTAAACAAATCGTGTACTTGTAGTAGGCTATAGTTATTTTCCTTCTAACTTTATTTTTATTAAAATTTATGGTTCCTAAACCCCAGAGATTTAACAGAAGGATGTAAACCAGCCTTCTCTGATTGTATTCACAATAGATCCTAGATATTGCTATCACCCAGCTCATTCTTCCAACAAAAAGATTCCATGCCCAGATAGGAACCACTTGGTCATTTATCACACACTGGCCCTCAACAAACCACAGAGATAAAAACAGAAAACAGCATTTTCCAGAGGAAAAAAACACTCTTCTTTGAAATTTATTCACCTAAAATATTAGTGTGCGTTATATAACAAAGAGTGATAACGTATTTGCTTTGAAAAAACGAAGGGGGTTGAGTTACAGGGACACTGGCAGCATTCTATTACTAGAGGAGCAGGCACTTAGGAACCGAAGGGTTTGATATCTAAGGCTACATTTTGAGCAGGCTGATATTGGCTTCCTTGAGTCGCAGAAATATTCACATGTCAAATCATCTCAGGGGCCCATGGTCTTTTACACCACTGGAAATCGGTATTTATTCCACCGAAATCTGTGGTTTAACTTGATGCTGGAGAAGAATGATGGCCCCTTTGTTTGATTTAGCTGCAGAGTCCCCATTGTAGGTGTGAATTCTGCACCAACCAAGTGAGCAATTGAAGGGGAAATTGTCCTTTTCAGGGGATACCCCTGGCCAAGCTGCAAACTGCTGTGAATAAGTCCCAGCCTCATCCTGAGGCTCATATCTTGCATGAGGAGTTTCAAGATGGAGCAAATTTCCACAATTCCATGATGAAAAAATAGAATTTCCACTGCAAATGCTGGTGTGGGTATGAGGGGTGGTCCCACATGGGTGGTGGGGGCTGGCTTGTGGCATCTGACACTTGTCCCAGGCCCTGTTAGCAGGTGGGGGGTTTCCAGTGACTTCTCAGCAGCCTTATCCATCCTTACGTTAGAGGATGTGACAGTTTTATTCCCTAATGTCCAGAGTCCCGAGTACTATGCTGCTCCCTTAGGCTCATGGAAACAATTTGTTTTACAGAGTTCTCATGATCATCTCTTTTATTCTGAGGCAGGAAGACTTCTGAAAAGCCTATGTTTAGGGTCTAATCATCTCCTTCACTTGCTCAGCCTGAAGTCAGCTTTGTTCCAGGATTAAACCTTTGCCAGCTAGTGAAAAGACCCATCTGTGCCAGTGAGGGTGCTCCGCTGGGACCTCACTGTTGTTGACTTTGGAGACAAGGCAAAATAATCCTTGAATCTTTCTTTGCGTCCACAAGCAATATGGACCAATAGCTCAACACAGCCTTGTGAAAAACTGATGTACAAATATGAACTAGAGGGAGCCTATTTTCTGTACCCATCAAGAAACCCTGTGGAAGAAGTCTGAGAGCTAGGCTGCTTGGTTTTAAAGACTGCCAATTGGAGGTTTTAAATTAATCATTTATCAAAGCACAGAGGCAGATGTTTCTCCTACCTGGCTTGAGGAGAGGTCCTCGAGTATGGGGAGCTGCAGGTGCAAGTCCTCTGTACATCCTTCTTCAAGTCCAGGCTCAGGCAAACACTCCAAACTCAAACACAATCTTTCTGTAGTCTTGAGGTGTAGATGAGCTGTGTGCAGGTCTGTGAAGGTCTGGTTTCATAACAGAGCAGTAAAAACTGCTATCTTGTCTGTTGAATGCTCCAAGCAGGTCTTCAAGGCCTGCAGACACCAAAACCACATAGCTGAAAATGATTGAGTTCCTCACGTAATTATTAAATTGGATACTACTCAGATCTCTCCTGCTCTTTATTATACACAATGATTCACCATTTATAGGGCTATAAANCTCTGTGTGTATGGCAGGTTTTCTAGTCCTCTGATCATCCTCACGGCGCTTCTCTTGACCCTTTCCAGCCTGTCTGCATCTTTTTTGTATAGTCTGTGTCTTTTTTGTATTCTTCTTCTTGTTGCTCTCTTATCCACTCTCTCAGCTGTCTCTGACTGCTGCTCCACCAAGCCAGCTTTCCATCTGACAATACATTTTCTTTTCTTAGCACAGTTCTTTAGCAAGGATCCACTGGAGCAGTTGTTTGTTTGTTTTCCTTTCTGGGAAATGGTTTAAATTACTGTGCTTTGATCACCTATTTCCCCTCTGCAAGCACACAAACAAGAAAAATAAAAATAGTTCCCATGAAAACAGGGTCTATTTTGCAAACAACCTAATTTTGGGGGAAAAAAAACCCCAACTAAATAGTGGGGGGAAATGCATCATCACAAACATTTGGGCCATTCTCGTTTCCTCCTGCTCTTGTTCCCTTGGCAGCTGCTCGAAGCAGATTTTATCAAATTGCCATCCAACGCTCAGAGGCACCGATGGGGTTTGTTAGACTCACGAGTTTCACAGGGCAGACACTGTCCAGGGAAAACATCTTGCTGCTGTAGTTACTTTGAACTAAAATCTTTGCCTTCCTTTGTTCTTATACAAGCCTAAATGAAAAAGCTTTGCTTTTTTTGAGGCCTGGATTAGTCAGGTACCAGTCAGCCGGTAACAAGGAAGCAAAGTTCCATCGGATCTGTTAAAGCTGATGCATCAACTCAATTGCTCAGGAAAACAATCTGGTCGTTTTTGTCCAGTACCAGCCGTTCTTTCTGGACTTGACTTCTGTCACCTGCACAAAGGATTCCCAGGTTTTGAAGAGATCTGTCTGTCCGTTGGAAAAGGAAAAGCATCTTTTTTGTGTTCTTCACCATCTCTGAGCAAAAATAAAAAGTAGAAGAAAACCTCACCCAAATCCTATGAATTACTGTATCCTTCTAATTGCCGAAGTCTTTGTTTTTCCATCTGTCAGTGACAAGGACTCAGTTTTGCAAAACTGTTGAAAAAAAAAAAAAGAAAATTAAAAAAATGGGAGTTTTATGCCAATCTGAACGTAGAAAGTGTTAGTGAGTCTGCAAACTTGGATGAAATTCAGTTCCATTTTGCACTGTGAACTTGAAAACCTCAGTTTGGCTGAGAAAATATGTTAGAAAGTGAAAAAACAGATGCTGCTTTCCAGGTCTGTCATTCACTTTTTAAGTGTATTGCTCAATAATCGCTAAACCACAACTTTCTCAGGTGTTAAAACATCTGGGATTCGACATCTCTCTTAACCCCAGATCACTGGGAATTCTGAATTGATTCACCAGGTTTCACCGAACGGAACAGGTAACTTGGCTGAATTTAGTCCCATTAGCTGAATGTCCACGTTTCACCGGCTCTAACGCGTAGATCCGAACCGTCAGCAAGTGTCTCTTTTGTGTGCACAGAGAGAGCCGATGTTTTGCAGGAACATACCATAGAACAGACTGAATATCCAAACAAACTCTGTTTCCACGCTTGTCTGTGGCGATGTCGGGGGGAACCGTGTGGGCAATTAAAGAGTTGGCACTCACCAGTGGTTGTCTGTCCCAGCTCTGCCTGTGAGCTAAACAAAAGCTGCATATGAGTTTGACCCACAGGAACGTGTCTCTTAGACACATGGTGTGGTCTGCCACTGGGGAAGGGACTTTTTCAAAGCTCGTTTTACTGGAGTTGTTCCAAGGTACTTGATACCTGCAGTAGAACTTCAGGAGCATTGCAGCACACTTGAATGCAAAGCCCTTGACCACCTCTTCCGTCTCCTCCCCACCATTCGTCTTAAAATATTCCCAACACTGTCACAGCTCTCTCAGAGGTAGGCAGGAATGTTGTGCAAAATAAGAATTAGGCTGCAAAAACAAGTAATTCGCTGGTCACTGATTGTGTGTTAATTAGTATCGTTCTGTCCCTGCTTTAAGAAAAATGGTCCACAGATGGCTTCAGACTGAAAAAAAAAAAGTAGGTTTTGTTTTAGCAATCCTGTTTGTTTCCTGCCACCACCCCTCCAGCTACCCTCTAATTGAACAAAGTGGACTTAATTTGAATTAAACTGTCAAAAGTCTTCCACTTAAATTGATTTATCAGGCTTCCCGGATGAAATGGATTCATTTCTGCACAATATATATGAAGTGTGTGTTGATGGATTGCATTTCACGGAATGGAAACATTTTTTATGCATCTTCATTAGATTCAGCTCAGGTATACAAAGGAAGAGGGAGGAAAGCAGGGAAGAGGAGGGAGAGGGAGGACACGGTGTGCCTGAGCACCTGAGGGAGGAAGCACAAGACAGAGAACTCCAGCTTAAGAGTAATGAAAATGGTCTTTCCCTAACTTCTCATGTTCAGAGCCCACACCCATGTTCATGTTGCCCCTGTGTGCCCATAGGCATCCTTGGAGGCACTTCCAACAGATGTCAAACTGAAATCTTATGCAAACTCAAGGGCCCTTAATCAAAGAGGGTCCCTTCTCAACTCTCCTCCCCAAACCCTCTTTGCTTTCCCATGTGTCAGACTAGAAATCTCACCAGCATCTCAGCTCTGCATCTGTGTGTGATTCCACCCAAGGAGACTGATGTGGCATCACAGAGCTCTTGCTGTGTCATCGCAAGGGTTATTGTGTCCCAGCTGCCTGCTACTGTCCACCCAATGGAGTACGCTGGGCCAGGTTACTCGGCAGCTGAGCGGATTTAATCAAAGAGTTAAAGAGGAGGTTCTTGCTAAACTGAAAAGAGAGAGAGACACTTCCATTAGCAGCTGAGCTGTCTGGTCTGAAGGATGTCCCACGGGGTCCACGACCAGCCATGGTAGGTTGGAAGGTAATTATCCTTTCATTTGGCATGGCACTGTTTGGAGAAAGCGGTATTTTTACCCTTAGACAGAGAATGCCACTTGACAGGCAAGTGGGGGATGATGCTGGGCTCAAATGTGGTGGACCCAACCACCGTGGCTCTAATGTCTGAGTCCCTCCTGGGGCAATCAAACCTCTCTTCAGTGAGATGCCTTTCAAAAGGAGACTCGTATGGAAGGGGTATTAGAGAGAGAAAAAATCAAAAGCTTCAGCCAGCTCCACTAAAAGCCTTTCAGTTATAAAAAATTGTTATTGTCTTTATTTCTGCTCTTTCCCTGACCTAGAGTGTGTTTAATGCAGTAGGAATGATTCGACAAACTCAATTAATTTCCACTTAGAATAAGGTATTTAATCTGAAGAGTTTTAGATGAACTGGGGCAGGTGCAGTTTGACTCTCTGATTGAGTGAATTAAACTTCTATTCATTTCCAGCCATGCCAGATCCAAAAATTTTTCAACAGTTGCCGTCTTCTGCGCCTTCTGCCTGGCACGTTTTCTTTCCCCTCTTCTAGACGTAAGAGTGGTGGATGGGATTCGAAAGGGGCATTGATTTCAGAAAGTGGTTGAAGTAAACGCCACAGGCAGGGAGCACCAGAATGGAGATCCCCAATGTGGAGAAGGCAAAGGAGCTGCTCTACTTATGAGTGAGGAAGGCAGAGACAGAGAGGCTGTTCCTTGAAAGCTGCCTGAACAGACTTAATGATCAAGGAAACAAGGAATATCCACCCAGCCAACTGAAGCTGGAAGGGATGGATTTTTCTGAACGATATAGCATGAGGAGTACTGAGCAGCTGGTCCTGTCTCAGGTAACAAACCTCCTGAAGACAAGAGCTGTAGTTTCACTGAAAATCCTTCTCCGATGACCTCAGACAAAGCTGATCGAAGGCATCAGGAATGTTTCCTGTGTTTTCAGCAGGCTTTGGAAAGGTTTTAAGTCAGCAGGTGTAAAATTTCTTGTTGTGAAACCTGCCTGCAGAAAATCAGAGAGCTCTGCTGATGACTGCAGCGATAACATTCAGTCCCGTATCCATAACCCGCATCTCTTCCGATGAAGGTTGCCACAAGGAGATGCCAAAAGTCTGCTCTCCTTACACCCCCTCCCTCATGCTCTTCCACCAGCAAGAATATGAATCAAGCCCTGAAGAGAGCTGTCAGTGAGGGATGATTTTCCTGTGATTATTGCCTGGGTGAGAGATTATGCCTTGTTTTTTTGCAAACTGCCTTATTTGCAGAGCAGAACACATTGGGCTCATGTCCAATTGATACATTCCTCTTCAAACAGCAGATCCAGCTACAGAGTGAGATGCAAATTTAATTATTCCACATGTAGGAAACAGAAATGGAATCTCATTGTTAAATTTGTTCTCCTATGTTGGGAAGATAAAAAACAAAAAAAGATGCTGAAGTGGCCTGTGTGAGCTGAATACATTTCACTCCCTGGAGCTGGAGAGAAATGAATCCTGTTCCTGCTAGAGAAGCTTCACTGGATGGAATTATTTTTCTTTTTTTCTTTTTTTCTTTTCTTTTCATTTCCATATTTGGTGTTAACAATGAGCTGCTGAAACTTCTTCCTCATATGCATGCATATGTGCAATTCCCGCCCCATTTCCAGGGAGTGTTTCACTTCCCTTTTGAAAGCGATCTCCTGGGATGAGCTCCAAGCTAGTCGGACCTTACAGAGTGGGACATCTAGATCAGAGCTGAGACAAATGGGTTTTCTTAAGGGATTTGTTCCACTTGACTTAGCTCAGGCAAAGCTGCTTAGGGGACCACCGTGTAATCTGTAGACTCCTGTTTCCTACTGTCCTTTACAATGGGCTGGGAGACCTCTCCATTGATCCCATTTTTCTACTAGTGTCTACAGTTTGTGAGAGGGAAAGGCATCTATCTGGAAGGCTTTACCCTCTTTTTTTGTCTCTCTTTCTCTCTGCCTGCTAATTGCTGTAGCTTTCTTCACACCCTGCTGAGATTGTTCTAGTTGCAATGGAGCGTAGATATACTCTGAGCATTATAAATGAGAGGAGGTTTGTGGTGAGGAGCACCATCCTCTTTGCTGCTTGTTCGTCTTGAATTCATGGGATTATTTGTGTAGAAGTGACTTCAAGGTCCACTTTGAGGAGAGGTTGATTTTTTATCTGTCCATCTCAGTAACATCTGATTCTAGGAACTGATACTCCATTGAGAGGAGAACCCAGAAAGTTTCTAGAATCATCTGCTGCGAGAACCAATGTGGTTTAAGGGCAGCCAGAGCTCAGAGTTTGGTTTGCTTACAAAAAAAGAATCTTGTGCAAATCTAGGCTTCAGGTCTGTCCCCATTGAACTCGCAATTCAGGGACCGCAGCTTTTTCCTTAAAGACAACTTGCCTTATCTTCTTTGGTCAGTGCTGGGAGTCCCGTTTATAAACTAAACATAACTGATGAGGTTTGTCTCAACAGGCAGCAACAAAGCTTTGAGTCAGCTGAGCTCACCTGCCTTAGACTGACTGCTGCCTTGGAGCCAGTGTCACCCTCTGCCCAGTGATGGATCAGCCATGCTAGACCCATTCATTATAGCTCCTACCTTATGAGAGCAGGAATAGATCCTGAACACTGTCAACCAGAGGAAAACTCCCGTCCTTCATCTCCCAGTGCATCCCTCGTAGCCATAAGCTATTGAGTAACATCAACACTCTATATGGGTGGGGAAAATGTCCATGAAAGAAGTCTGTGTAATAGATGACTTCATGGAGCAGAGGCGCTCCTGGGGCACTCATCTCCTGCTGTTCATTTGCAGACGCCTGCAGGATCATATTTTCCCATGAGCTGCCTGTAATTTACTTCTGGAGGCATGCTCCTTTGCTGCACACAAGCATAGCAAGATCTGCGTGGAACAAGTTTCTCTACGAGGAGCTGAACAAGAGGCGAGCAGGACTCTGTAGACAAGTGCAGAGCGTGATGGTGTTTAATCCACGCGGTGCATTGGCAGTGTCCTTTTCAAAAGACTGGAATGACCAAGCAGGACATGAGTGGCAGGTGTTGGGTGGGTTTTAAACACGGATCTTTTCTGTGGTGTGGTTTGCAGCATAACCCCCAGATACCTGCACAGGTGAGGGGGTGAAGAGCTGCAACACAAGGGCAGCCAGAGGCAAGGATTTTTTAATTAGCTTTTACAGTGGAAGAAGGGTTTGTGTGGCCACACTTAGCTCGGGGGAATCCTTAACCCAGCCTTGCATAGCCTGAGCCTGCTTACCGCCAAAAGGAAAAGGAGTTAGTCAAACAGGGGAAACAAACATAGGGTCACAGCTAAAAGAACATCCTTTTCTACCAAACTCTTTCTCTGTTTACCATATTAAATGGTCAACACATTTGCACTTTGTCAGGCCACGCAGATGCGGCATTAAAAGGTCAGCTGTTAACCTGCAGAAGCAAAGAGACTCCACATCTCTCTCTTAAAGATGGTTCTCTGTTCTGAATGAGTCCCCAAGGCTCTCCTGTGATAACATTAGCGCTCCGAGCGGCCGTAGAGCGGCTCTCATTTGCAGCGTGTGGAACCTCTTCATTAAGACTCAAAACTCCCGCTGTGAAGGTGGGAGCCGACTTTCTTATGGCACTAGAACAACTGGAGAAACTGAGAGACAAGGAGATTAAGTTCTTTGAAAAAAAGTAAAAATAAAAATGGTCTCAAATTCCTTATTCTTAGTTTCTCATTCCAATCTTTGGGTTTCCACATGGTAGAGTTTATGGCGTTAAATATTTTAAAAGTCATGAAACTGGGAAGCTAAAGATTGTGGATCTCTTCTGACTAAAATGTTCACCTGTATGGTCAGTAATTCTAAAACAATTAAAAGGAGAATGTCTTTTGATGCAGTTGAAGGAACGGGAAGATCAGAGGCAATGCAAAGCAAGGTGTTTGTCATGTCTCATATTCACGTAATGTAGTCCAGCCTACCCTGGGGAGCAGCTTGTAAAATAAGAGCCGTATTATTACTTAGCCCGTTTGGGACAGATAAGAACTGAGCTCTCTTGAACCTCTCTGCCAGGCCTGATCCTTAGAGCCTGGCAGGGCCATGTATGTATTTACATTTTAGTTCACAAAAGGATTTTAAGGCCCTGTTTATCTTTAAGGCTCCTAGTAGGTGCATAAACTTTCAGGTATTTTTCATTGAAGAACAATCCCTTCAGTGAATCAAAGCCTTGTTAGGTCCCTGTAGCAGGTGGGAGAGGTGAAAATCTGGCCCCACCTGCCCAACTTACTCATGGAGCAGCTGAGCCAGAATACAGATGTTGCCATGCTTACCTCTATTTCATGGAGGAAGCCAAGAGTAGAAAGGGGGTTGAGATTTAGAGCATATCTATACTCCCAAGACTATGCAAATTACTTATTACTCTGGCTTCAGGCCTGTGCTTGGAGGTACAATATAGGTTAATTAAAGACACAAGAGAGTATGGGGAAGACGCACAGATTGGACAAAGCAATAGTGGCATGACCATGACTGAGGAAAGAAGTCCCAAGATGATTCCTGGAGAGAAAATTGACACCACAAACCAACTCTGCCTTTGTTTTTATTTTATTTTTTTTTCAGAGAAGAAGAAGCACAGCATCAAAGCACTGAGCAGAACTGGTGTCAATGAGGAGTGGTCACTGGTGACACTGGTTTTCCCCATGGCTTCAGGGACATGGAAAAACTGGGACAAATTTCTCTGTGTGCATTCCCCAAAACGATGTCTCCCCACTCAGCCGTGCAGAGCCTGTTAACAAGTTCTGGAGGGCAAAGAGTCCCATTCGCCACAAGTGGTGTAGCAGGTTTTCTAGTCCTTTGTATGCTGGAATCATGAAGGCATGGGATGTGTTTCTGGAAGACAGGCTTCAGTGATGCACCTTCTGTTTCTAGGGTCAGAACAGGGACAATCGCTGGAAATGCAGCAAGGGATGGTAAGGAAGGAGTCAGGCTGAATGACCCAGTAACTCGTCCACGTCTCAAATACATTAATGGTCTTTGTACGCCAGGACTGTTATGCCTCTTTTATCCACACGTTAGGGGCATAGCACAGAAATTGGTATGAAATCATCATTCCTGCTGCTTCTACAAGCACTAAATCTTGCTTTGTTTTTCCTATTTTCTCCTCTTCATTTTTTTTTAATAGCCATCCAGGCTTCTTTACTGAAGCCATAAAAAATACAAGTTATGAAAAGCAAAAGAAAAAGGCTATTTCTAGGCAGAGAAACGTGTCTCTGTGTATGTTTGTGGACTGAGGAGCACAAGAGGGGACCTGATCCTCAATATGTTTGTAGGATGCGTCACAGAATAGAGACCTGAATTGAGCCCTCCAGGCACAACCGTAATGTAAATATTAATTAACACTAATGGTCTGTGGCTTTTCTTGTCAGCTGGAAGCCAGCAAGACTGTGCATGGCCGAGTAGTATTCATTTTTTGTTGGAGCCCTGAAAACAGAGAGTCTGGTGGTTATGATGAGCACAGCAGCTTTGCTCCAGTATGCTCACCCTGGTCTGCTTCTGGATCATTCATAGGGAGGGAAGTCACAGCTGGGATGAGATGCTGGGGCTGTTTCAAAGAGCACTGGGGACGCAGATGGGAGACAGGCCCATGGCTGAGCTCTGTACCTACTGTGGACTCCTCAAGTTATAGACTCTAGGCATGGTGCCATGTATTTGATGTGCTGGGAAAACCATCAAAAGGTGGGTCACACTTCCAAAAGCTTCTCATTGTCCTGGGCAGGTCCCTGGTAGCTGCACCTCATTCTTCTTGCAGCCAGGCACACAGCATTGTTCGAGGGGCTCCAGCTGGAACATCTCAGGTTCCCACTCTGTCCCCTGCTATGGGCCCAATTCACAGTAACCGCATCTCCCCCGCTTTCCCTCCTTCCTTCTTTCTGCAAGCACCTCCAATGAATTATTAATTACTGCTCATCCAATTAAAGGGCTCCTGCATGTTAATAATTCATGGCTGCTCGTCAGAGCTGTTGGCTGGCAGGCTAGGCAGCTCTGGGGTTGGGGCTTCGGTGAACTGAGAGGAGTGAAGTGCAATAAAGAAAGGAAGAAATCAATAGTGTAGCTCAGGCTGTACACATCCAGGAGACTCTTTATTATATCTGAAAATTGCTTTCTGTGATTGCTACCATCATTACTTCTGTATTTATTTTTTAACGACTCGTCCATCATGAAGCCCGTATACATAACAGAAAAGGCCAGTCGCGCTAAACCAGTTAAATTCTTCTAATACCTGGCACTAGGTGAAAGCAGTAATGAGTTCATTTTGTCTCTACTCCCTCTTACAGTGAAGCCTTCCTCATCCAGAAGCCAGTTTCATTGCTATCTCTGGAAGTTAGAATAGATCTACTGCTTTTCCCTCTGGAAATGGACCCATCAATGATGTTCATGGGGGCAACTTGCAGCTTAGCAGCTCTGACATTAATACATAAAGGCAGTTTCCCAGAACATGAGAATACCAGCAGAATATTGAGAGGAAGGATGAATGTGGTGCTATTGCAGAACCAACCTTTTATCAGGGCAAGAAAGGAAGGAAATGGGACTGGAAACCTCCAAGGTTTGGGATGAGTTTGCATTAGGGAAAATGTTGACAAGATAGTCTGGGATGAGGGCCACGGAAGCTGTGCACATTAGAGGGAATATAGTCTCCTACTGGGCAGATCTAAACTGTGAAGTGAGTGAAATTGTAGATTTTGGTATGTGAGCATATTCATAGGGAGCAAATCCAGGCTGGTAAATGGCCAACTTCCTTGTTGTCTCAAAAGAAGGTACACAAAGAACGATGGCTGGAAGAGAAAGCCAGAGGAAGTCAAAGTAGAAATAAGATCTTCCTTTTGCCAGTGATGACAGCCCAGTGAGTGCGAATACTCAGTGAGGCTTTCAGCAAGCATATGCGTAGGTGGATATCACACCAAGACTCAAAGCCTCATGAAAAGCATGCCTCAAACACCAGGTGATGGTTTACTGCCAATAAATAACCCAGTAAAATGGTGTGGACTATACTGAGCAGCAAGTCAGCTTAAATCAAATAGCTGTGTCCTCACAAGTCTTTTGTCTCTGAATGGTCTCTCTCCAATAGGGGTCATACCCTCCTTTTATAAGCTTGGGGACTATGAAGAGAAGGTCAGATGTACTGGAAGCTGGAGAACTCTTTTTGTAGCCTTGCACATTGGGGACGTTTTGCTTTAAACCGCATTTGATGGAAACCGTAAAAAACCCCATTGCTAATGTGCAGTACGATTGGTAGTAGATGTGGGTTGTGAGCTTATTTTGAAAGAAATCATGACTTTGTACAGCATCTGCCTCAATAAGACTGCAGGCTGGGGCTTTCCACCACACTGCCAAATGCATAACATTGATGGAAACACTGTTCCTGCAGGGGAGTGTGATGTGACTGAATCACAGATTTTAAAATATGCAAGAACTTGGAGAGAATCGTTATCCTCTTTTTAATGCAAGTGATTTTAGTACTGATTTGAGAACTCTGAGGAGAACGTGGAGTTCAGTCTTCATGGCCCATTCAGTCTTTGGTCTCTCAGCTGCAATTTCCAATTAGTGCTAATTTGATTGTGGTTTCTGTGGTGTGGATCGTGACGACCTTTTCTACTCAACTGATCTCGTGCTGTAATTTGGTGGATCTTTCCCAAAGGACAGGAGATAATTTGAGACTCTGCCACCACCGCATCAATCCCTGTTTAAACATTTTGCCTAGCCCCAGCTCCTGGTTATCCTGGTTCTGAAGGTGTTCGGGCTAACATTTCCTCCCTCGTTGTTTCTGTTTCCAGACCCCAAAGCCACATCCTAATTCCTGGCTTTACAGACTAAATGCGCACTATACCTGTCAAATACCACCAAAATAATGCCACCAAAAAATACAAATTGGCACAAAAGAAAGCAGGAGAGTTAGCAGAGAAGTCAAACCCTTTGGAACAGTAAGGGACACGTGTTGGAGAGCTGTGGTTTAGGAGCGGCATGACACAGCTCTGGGTGGCTGAGGAGGTACCTTCTGGACCAGCTCATGGCATGAATGGCTCATGAATCATCTACTGGTCATGCTCAAGGGAAATGGCATCAGTGGTGGGTCTCAGGAGGCTTCTTGATGATCATGTAGGCATCTCACCACCCATGCATGAGAGGGCAAGGTGAATCCATGGGTCTTCAGAGATGACACCCTAGCATTCTGGCATTGCTGCTGCAGTAACTGCCCTTCCTGACATGGGAACCAGCTCCTCTGCTCAGGGCTGGGTGGGCTAAGAATATAGGCAGGCACGTGGCACGCACCAACATCCCTGAGCCACAGCTCTATTTCCACCCAGTTTTCTTCTTTCAAGAAAGAAGGGGAGAGATGGACCTTTTTTTCCAGTTTTTTGCAACATCTCAATTTGTCCACTGTGTCCTCACAGATCAATTCCAGAGAAAGAAACCAATGTGAACTTGTAACATCGCTGCACTTTCAAACAACAAGAACAAAATCAACGGAGAAAAATCATAGCAGGAAGCCAAATTTCTGGGTGTTTTATTTATTTTTTTATTTTTATTGACGTTTTTGTGTGGGAAGAATTGACCATATCTCGACTGTGGAATTGAGGTCTTTGAAAAATCTAGCTTTTAGTTCGCAATAAAAAGGTGAAGAGATGGGCGCAGGTGACACCCCTCTTCCAAACCCCTCTCTGGAGGTGTCCAAATCCAGGGGTTTTTCCATCATTGTTTTCTACAATACGATTTTCCACTTGATTCTCTCTCTGCTGTTTGCTTTATGTGTCTGGTAATACATAAGCCTGTTCTTTTTTATCTTGCTTGTATTTTTGACTATTTTTTTTTCCCCCTCTTTCCCCGCTTAGTACTAAACTGCACTGCATGGATTTTGCTTTCAGCTGCCCGTGATCTGTCAGCAGGCCCAGGAGCTTAGCCTTTAACGGTCCATGTAAATATTGTCTCAAAATTACAAATATTCAGCACAGCAGTAATATATGGGTCTTTGGTGAAAGCATCTTGTTTTATGGGCTTAACCACAGGCTGGGAAGCGTGGAGATGTTGATGTGTTATTTGTACAAGGGACACACACTCACGTGTACACAAAACCCCCGGCGTTGTTCAAATAGCAGTTCAGGCCATAAATATCATGGCAAAATTGCTCCCAGATCAAAACAACCCCCAAAAGAGACGTGACCGAAATGAAGTCAGGCTGCGTTACTTTGGGGGCACAGCCCTTTCTCCTTTTTTCTCCCCTGAAAGCGAGCGGAAAAGAAAATTCGGGTGCTGAGGAGCCGCTTCTGGATCAACACATTTAGAAACAAAATGTACCTTTGTATCTGAAAATCAGAGTGTCATGAATATTTAACGTGGGGAGGAAAGAATGATTTTGTCAGTGTGTAAAGCAGTCCCAGAGAGGCTCGAATTCTGCCTGGTTTCTATTAGCTTTCCTTCTCTGTAAACAGACTGAGTCATTTGCTGCAGGAGAGGTGTGTGAGCACAGGGAGGGAAAGAAACATGGGGAAAAAAGAAAAAAGAACCCCACTGCCATGCAAAAGGATGGAAAAGGATTTGCTGTGCAAAGTGCTGCCTCCCTTCTCGTTTCTCAGAATGTATTGCTGGGTCTGCACAGCTGAGTTCGGCTGCAGTTTTCAGCCTGACAATGTCATGAATGTGAAAGGTCTCCTGCACTGCTAGAAAAAATAGGAAGGGTGCTTGTACGCCCTGGGTAACCTCCCACAGAGCAAAACAGAGACCCAGAGCCACCCAAGGGGAAATCTTCTATCAGTGAAAATGTAAATGGAAAAAGCTTTCCTATCAGCTCATCCGCAGCTGATTGAAACCGAATCTGTTCCCTGTTGAAAGACGTTGTGGTTACTGGGGTGTGATGGGATCGCCATGGACCTCGTGAGCTACATGCGCACTATGAAGCCTCCAAGCTACAAACTTGAGAGGCAAGAGCTGAAACTGATCCAGCACAGCAGGGACAGTCCAGAGGATCCGGTTTTGTGCTCCTGCAATGGGGGAAGCTTGTGGACCCAGGCAAACAAACCAGTCGAAGGCAGCAAGCCTTAAAGTTAAGCATATGTCAAGAGTTTGTCTGTGTGTCAGGGCACCAGTGACTTCAGCTTGTTCTTCTCCATTGCGTTTTCCTCTGTGTTTGCTGGGATCACTCAACATTTCATACTCTTTAGGCCAGTCTTTGGATCGCAGCAGGGCTGGGGAGCTGCAAAATTCAATCTGCCTGGGCCTCCTGAGTGGGAGTGAGATAACTTCTGGGGGCACAAGGAAAGAGGTTAACCAGGGAAGAGGTGGGGGCTGCTGCCTTCCCTGCTCTGTGCATGAGCACATCACTGTGGTGGGATGGGGACAGCATGGGTCTGATGGGCATTACATTTAATAACATTTTGCCCCCTACATATTTCCATTACTCCTGTTTTCATATGAGAAGGGGCACAGTGCTCATATAGTCTACCTGGACCAGCCCTGCTGCTTTGCAAATGGAGCTGGTTTGGCATCAGCAAGCAGCTGAGATTTTTATCTTTTCCTTCCTAAGTTGCTTTTTTCCCTCCTGCTTTTGCCAGGCAGGTGTTTGGCATAGCCATGAGTCAGAGCCTTTGAGAATGGGCTGCTTGTACCAGGCTGCCATCCAGAGGGGAAAGAGATGGTGCTGGGAGTACCAGACACTTGCTGGGCGGGGAAGACATACAAAAGAAGTAGCTCTGGTCAGGAAATTAGAGCAGGGCTTTACATCTACGGCAAGGAGGAGTTCTGAAAAGAGTCAGATGTTTAAAGTCATTTTCAAGTTCCTGACAGTTTGAACCAAACCCTTGCTCCAGAATCCTTTCTGATGAAATTCCAGGTCATGAGCAGCAGCAAAATTTGCAAATGAAAAGAAATAATAATTTCTGATTGTGACACTTGTCACTGGAAGATTTCAAGCACCCCACCCTCTGAATCTTTCCAGCTCTACTCTCCTTGCTTCTGGGTTAATAACTCAGCTGCTGGCCACAGACATGAGCTTTTCTGTCTGTAGGACTCCAGACCTAACCCCAAACTGCATCACTGGAGCCTTTCTGGGGCAGAGGTGTCTGAAGTTGCAAACAGGACATAAAGCTGCTGTTGCCAGTCATTTGAAGCAGGGACTTTGTGGTGGCTGCAGGTAACGCTTGATCCCTGAACTCTCAGACCATGTTACTCAATTGCCACCAATGAATAAGATGAATAGACTCTGACAGGACAGCCACACCTACAGAATCAATACATCTTAACTTTATCCACCCATGGGTTGTGTGTACGTATGGCTATATAGAGCTAGACCCATCTGTGCACACACTCGGGACCTTTTCAGTGACTAGAGATAAATATATGCCAGTGTACCTATTAAATACAAATATAGAGACAGTGCGCTGCTCTCTCTATAAATTTTTGCTAGCTCTTGCTTTTGCCGTGTGATCAATAACAGTTCTAATGCAGAAGGTGAGCAAAGTGCCTTGTTAAACTAATAATTGCACAGGAACCGAATCCTTTCTAATAAAATCTTTTAAAACCTTTATAAAATTTCCACTCCAAGGCCCGTTTTTGTGGGAGACCTGTAATTACGAAGAGTGGAAAGAAAGAAGCATAACTAGCTGCTCTTACCAGCCACCCAACAGATGCTGAAATGGGGCTGCACCAAAAAGGTGGCCCCTGTGGAGCTTCTTGATTGAGACACAAACCTGTCGGCTTGTGCTGTCCGTCTCTTGGCAGGGTTTATAATTAAAGCTGGAGTGGTGTTTATATTCCAGCGGTACCTGTGAGATCCAGTGCTCAGGGTGCTGTGCAAACAGAGCGGCAGCGGGCTTGCTGCACAGGGTTTACAGCCGTAATAGATAAGGTGTGCTGGGGGAGGTGATGGATGTGGAGAGGGGTGAGGAAGAAGGACAGCGAGTCTTTCAAGGTTGTGTGTTAACTGAAAACAGAAGTCAGGGGCCTGATTGTCCAGCTGCTGCCACTCTCTGCTGCCTCTCAATTTTAGTCTCCGAGAAACACGTGTGGCTTGACCCAGGCACACCCCTGTTGTATTTGTGCATGTGGTCATAGCGCGGGACAGAAGTGATGCCTCTTCACTGCAGCTGGGGTTTTTAGTGTCCTGTCAGGTCCCATTTGTTTGTAGGAATCCCTAAGTGCTACATATTTAGAATGGACTCTGCTACTGGAAACTCCTGTGCACCAAGTGCAGCTCTGAGGCAAGTCTCCCTGCAGTGCTGGGGCTGGGGAAGTGTGGTTGCATGACGTGGGGGGTCTTGCTCTTGGCCAGCAAGTTAAAGGCAAATCAAAGGATGGTGAGGCACTGGAAGAGGTTGCGAAATGAAGTTGTGGATGCTCCATCACTGGACATATTCAAATCCAGGTAGGATGGGGCCTCGAACAACCTGGTCTAGTGAGAGGTGTCCCTGCTCATGGCAGGGAGTTGGAACGAGATGATCTCTAGGGTCTCTTCCAACCCAAACCACTCTGATTCTGTGATTCTGAATTTGAGGTGTCTGGGTCTGTACCTCATGCAAGAGGACAGTGCTAGAGGATGCTGATGCAGTCTGGGAGCACTGCAGAGGAGGAACCCAGCAGGCTGAGGGTAGCAGATGGGCACGTTGTACAGTAAATCCCATCACTGCAGGTGCGGTGAGGATCACTCGCAGCCAGGAAAGCACACCAGTGCCTGGTGCACTGGAGCATCCTGCCTACACTCCCTGGGGAAAGGCTGATCACCTTGTCAATGAGGTGCTATCTTCTCTGGAGAGGCCATTGCTTCTGTGAGGCTTCTCTTCAACTTCAGTGCCATCCATCCTAGGCAGCGTCAGTAATACAAGGAAGAAAGGCTTGAGAGAAGAAAGTAAGTCATGGGCTGTGTTTGGTTAAACAGTGTCTTCGGGCTTCAAAACTAATACATATGGAAGGGGGTGTTATGTAGGGACACTCAGCTGCCTTCCTCCTAGTTAATTAACCTCCCTCACCTCCGTGCTGTTATAGACACAAGCAGTTCTACTGCATATGTCAAGGGCATAATTAGCACAGACTGAGCAAACCACACACACGGAATGGAAGCGTGCCTGCAAGGTGGACAAAAGTGAGAGCTCGGCATCGACAGGGACCGTGAGCCACAGCACAGCTCACCAAGCATGGCAGGAGCAAATCGCAGCTGCTGGGGGCAAAGTTAAGGACTGCCCCTTTTCCATTCCCTCCATCTGCTTGTCTGCAGTTGCAGGACATGGGTGGAAGCTGCATCCACCAAAGGAGACCAGATTCACTCTCTGGGGAGATGAAAAGGGGTACGAGCAGCTTGGTGATGGAAGAAAACCTTCCTCAGTTCCTATTCATTGCACCCAGTGGACTCAGACCTTCAGCATTTCCAGCCTCTTGATGCTCAGAGGACACAACCTCCCTCCCTCCCTCAGTTAAGCATGATGACAGATCCTCAGGTGACCCTTCTCCATCATACAGGAGGAAGTCTCCATCGTCCCTGCCACCTTTGCAGATCTACCCAGTGCTGAGCTTCCAACACCTCTGCAGCCAGCACTCCAAATGCTGTCTTGCCCCTGGTAACCCAGGTTCAATATTGCCACCTCTCAGGATGATGACATCTCTGCTGTCATGAAAATGAACCTCCTTGGCAGGGAAGGCCGAGGTGGAGCCCAGCTGTGTTTCACTGATGGAGGGAAACTGCATTGGCTGAAGGCAGGGCTGCAAGGATTCCTCTGAACTTGTCTGCCATTTCATTTCATGGAATGGAAATGTCCACCAGCTCATTTCATGGGACCGTTGTCCCTCACTCCTCAGTCTCTGGATCCTTCCTTACCTGCTGATCAACTCCACTCATGCTGGTTCCTCTTCTTCCTTCCTCTTCATCTGTTAGGTTCTCCTGTTCCATCTGACCTGTCATATAGATTGCAAGCAGCCTGGGACAGCCCTGCTCCATGACCAAAGGTCCCCAATGCTACTGTCATGCAGATCCCTGTGAATGGAGGGTGTGAGAGGAGCAAACCAGAAAAAAGATCCCCTGTAAGGCCTCCCCTCTTCTGCAGCTCACAGCTTCTGACATTGTCTCCTCCTTCCTCCCCAAAATCACAAAACGCACATGCAAAACATTCCCAATTTTTAAATGTTGCTGTTTTAGAGAAACATAGTGCTTGTTCCAGCTGCTGGCACTAAATCATCCCTCTCCCCTGGACGTGTGCTGAGGAAGTAAGGCCAGTGATGAATGGGGCTGTCCATATTTACATTGGGAGCAGAACAGCTGCGTGAATCTCACTGTGCAATGAGTACTCTGTGCAAACTCGGCATCCCCCTGCCTTCCTCCCCCACTGCTTGGTGACAGTGACTGATTGTCCCACTTTTGCAGAGCACTGCCCAGCCGCGTGCGTGACTCCCAGCACCTCTTGAAAGTGAGGAAGTGGGATGGGAATGTAACCCTCAAGTCATCCGAATTGCTGTATTTCTTTGGCGAGTCATATTTCCTGCGATGACTTTGCAAACAAGCAGGCCCCAGAAATAAAAGAGAAGTGCTGGTGAATTGGAAGTAAGAGGAGGGAGGAGAAAGGGCAGCCCGGCTGTTTCTTGCGAGGAGCAGCATCCAAGATGTTGAGCGCCCGGAGAGCTTTTCATCCTTCAGACAAATGCTCAAGGTAAATATTGATGCCAATATGTTCTGTGTAATTAGCCTGCACTTCTCTGCAGAGAGCTCTTGGGCTGTGGGGTTTGTTGGCAAGTCTTAGGCAATGTATGGACAACATGCATTGTGCCTGCCTTGATCTACACTGTTGGCGGCTACCTTCATTTGGTGGTCCAATCTCAACCTTAGATAGAAGGGAATAATTTGTTCTTCCACAATATTTCCGTCTTCTTTATGAAGTCCTGTCACCGGACTTCACTCCTTCCAAGCAGACTTCCATACTTAGGGATCTACCCATTTTCCTCATATCTTTTCAGCAGGAAGGTTTACAGAGATCACCGTGATCTGGCAGGAGCTTCATTGCTATTAACACATCTCAGCAGAATGCTTCGCTTTCACCAAATAAGCATATTCTGAGAGAAAAACTATGGGAGTCCCAAGGCAGTCGGGACATTTCTGCTCAACTCTCCGTTATACTTCTGAGCTGATGGGGATGTGCTGGGTACTAGCAACAGAATTCTGGAGAAGGGAATAAGCCATGGAGTCATTTCAATTCCACATACCTGGAGGTGAAATGAGAGGTTAAAGAAGGAAAGATGTGTAGATATAACTGATACCTGCATCCAGCACTTTACATCAGAAGACTTAAATCACAGCAGTAGGATGGATGGGTTTGGTGCACAGAGGAGGAATCCTCACAGTGCGGCTGAAGAAAGACTCTTGGCACTGCAGTTTGAAGAGATGACCCTGGGTGAGGCTCTTACCTGCTTTAAGCAGATCCAGACGATCAGGAGAAGAGGAATAATTACTGGCTCCGTTTATATCGAGTGCTCCTGTAGCAGACCAGAGGAAGGATCACCTTGAGATCCTTACCCTGGCATAGGTTCCCTTGAGGTGGGGTTTAGCTCACAGCTACAACCCACACCTGGAGTCAGTCTGATCCAGCCCAGCACAAGCTGGTGATGGACTAAGTTTCAGGACTGTGAGGCCTGAAGCACACCTCCTCCCCACCATTGTGGGCTGGGTTAATCACTGAAAGGGAAAAAAGAAAGAACTGCAAATGGAAAATGGCATTTTCAATCTGCTGGAGTGTCTGTGAAGGGGGAGCAAAGGTAGGCTCAGAGAAAGGCAATGAGCAGAATGACAGGGAGCTGGGAACGGCTCCTCACCTTATTCCTATGCTGCTCCACTCCACACTCAGATAAAGTGGTCCCTTCTCTCCAGCCTTCTCCTTTCTAGTCACACACTCCGTTGGTTAATTCTCTCCTCGTCGTGATCAGAGATTAGATAGAGCCTGGATTTATAGCTAGTGAAAATAAAAAGAGCTGCTCCTATCAAGGATTCAAATGATTAAATATCCCACCATAGAAATACTTTTAACTTCACTTACAGTACCATTTCACTTCCACGCTGATGCAGTTGACAGCGCTAACAAAAGCTGCTTGAGTAATATGGGGCCTGAAGAGAGAGAGAGAGAGAGAGAGAAGCTGGAGGAGAGAATGAGAACAAGGGGTAGGGACAGAAATGGAGAGAGAAAGGGAGAAATGGGATTAGATAGTGAGATGCAAAGAGAGGAAAGGCAAGGCAGGCAAAGGGAAGGGAGGGAGGAGGTTGGCGCTCTCTGCCTGCAGCATTAAAAGTACAAGAGCTAAACCAATTAAACAATGAAAGGAAAGCAAAGGATTAAATGAAGGGCTATGTAAAACAGCTCCTTTAATCCAGCTCATTTACTGCTCTTTATTCTCCATTTCCCTCTCATGTTGATCCTCAGATTCAACAATGCCAGGCCCATATGCCTCATGCCTCTCTCATGCAGGGTCTTGCTGGCACTTCGGTGTGTCCCACTTGCTGCCCCTCCACCCCTGCCCCTGCCTGATGCCAGATGAGGTAGAGAATGGGAACAGTGAATGATCCCAGCAGTGGCTTGGGGATGCTCCTGGGCAAGCAATCAAACCTGTATCGAGCTGTGGTCACAGCCACGGTAAGACTGCTCATTCTCTCCAGCCAAACTTGCTGAAGGACAGCCTCATCAAGAAATGGGACTGTGCTCCTCTACCANGGAGGTTATCTCTGCCTGGTCACTGTCTGCAGGGATGCTGTGCTATTTGGAAATGACTTTTTTTCCCCTTCAGCATGCCAGAGCTACAGATGATTTGAATTCACCCTCTCCTTCCCTTTCAGGAGACAGAAAGGCCCCAGTCGTACTTGAAATGAGACAGATGCTTATGGAATTGTGGTTTTAAAAGCATTTTTCAGTTGAGTTCTTTCCTTTTCTACACAGAGCAGTCCAATGTGAGCTGACTAATAAATGCATTATCTTTTTTTCCCCTTTCCTAGGAGGGTTTGATATGGCAGCTCCATAGATCAGCCTGGTCTCTGGGGATATTTCTGCCCTAAACAAAATGGAAATTGTCTGCCCCCTCACAAGCCCTCAGTGACTCATACAATAAAGAGAACCCATAAATATTTGGGTAATTACAGTCCGTTCACCTAAATTCCATAAGAGGCAGAGCACTTTCTCACTTCGTGTCCTTAAAGAGCTGTCGCGTGTTGCTCTTCACTGCCCATGTGTTGCCATAAGCACCCCATTTCCCCTTAATGGTCTTCTTGCAGGTAACTCTTTGGAAGAAATTGGAAAAGGCTGGGAACGTTTCATAGCAAAAAGGTGACAAGTTGTGCAGTGAATAATTAGCTGGATACCACATTGCTTTATACACAGCACACATAGAGCCAGTGCCCTTTGCCTGACGCCCCATCACAGGTCACCAAGACCATGCTGTAGTCACCTCCTTGCCATGGAGATCAGCAGATCCCTGCACTCGAAGCAAGCATTTGCTGAAATCTGCTGTAGTCAGACTCTCCGGCGCAGTGACAGTCCTGGAGATGAATGCATTCTATAATGTTGTTCTTACTGTGTTGTTGTTAATATTTTACTGCTTGTTGTCACCACTCGAAGAGGCAGATCCAGCTCGACTAATGCCTGATCTGGGTGGTCTACAGTCCTTTGTGTGTTCCCTGGAATGGTTACACCAGGCTGACATTACAGCTATTTGATGCTGCATAAAATTACTGGAAAGACAAAAGTGGAGACTATATCTATATATTAAAAAGAGTGATTCAGTGGAAGGTTTGGGCTGCATTATTTCCTTCCCTCCCTCCCTGTCTCATCAGCTTAGGGGGAATTACAGGGTGTGCAAGAACACTTTTAAAAACCCTTCTTTGAAATTAGAATGTCTGGAGCAGCGCTGCCTGCACGCCCCAGCAGTCTGGTTCTTCTCAGTGGCTCATCTCTGCTCTTTGACGACCTCTTGCAGCGCAGCTGATGGCCACGGTGACAGGAGGGCCACAGGTTTCCTTTTACCCAACCCAAGGCAGTCAAACAGACATGGAGTGGATTTGCATAAAGCGTCTTTCTCTCTTTCTTGACTTTCCAACAGTCCTCCAAAGTGCATCTCCACTGTGAGAAAACCGGACACCATTGGTTTGCTCGGACCACAGGCATCCGGCAAGCAGAGGAGTCTCATGACTCCTGCCAGAGGGAGGGATGGACAGGTCTACAGAAATAGCTTTGATCTGGTCTACAGAGGGGAGCTCTCCAAGGAACTGGTGACTGGCAACTCCAGTGTGGGAAAGAAAAGCTGTTAAGCTGGAGGAAGCCATCAAGGGCAGCCTCCTGCCTCTGGAGGTATCAGGTCCAGCTACCTCCAGAGAAGGTTTGAGCAACCCTAGAGCCTGTATCAGACCTTGTCACTCTCAAACATTTTATTACAATCTGCTGCTTTATCAAATGCTTCATTTTATCTATATTTCATACACATATTTCATTTCATGTTTCTTTCCTTGCTCTGGGTGCGGGTGCTTCTAATCAGCACTTTTCCTTGTCTAATTGCTTCATTGCGAGCTTCTCCCCGAACCTGTCAGACACAAACTCACACTTCTTGCCTTACTTGTCACAAGAAAAATTGTTCTTTTAAATGTGTCTGGGAGAGGCACAAGGACATTGAACACTCCAGGGAGAGAGAAGGATGGAGGAGTGACTGACTTCAGTTACTCGTTAACTGGTATTTCAAAAACACCCCCCAGACTTACCTGGAGATACACAAACCTAGCAAAAAGAACATTTTTTCTGTCTCAAAAACATTACAGTGGAAAATATGTTGATACCGAAAAGCCCCTGTGGAAGTTAGACCTGCTGTGATTATGGCGGAGGATGAGGGGAATACTTGCTGGAGCAAACCATCCATGGCAACGAGGATGATTTTGCATGTGAGAGGAACATTTGGGGACTTTAAATACTAATATCCCATTAATCATTAATGTATGTCTTGCATCAGAACCTGCTTGCTGACCTCGTCACTCCCTGTCTCAATCACATCAGTAGATGTGCTAGTAGAGAAAAATAGTTGTTATGTTTTTGCTGCACCACTGCTACATTCCTGTAAGAAATTTCTGTCCGCAACCAAGCGGAGCTCTGAGTTTTACCTCCCACGTTCAAGTCCTCTGTTATCCCCCTAAATTAGATTATTTGTGAAACACATTGATGTTCACCCCTGATGATAGCAGAGGAGTCTTTCAGGACAAGGTATTTGTGGTTGTCATCTTATCTCCTGATAAGAAGATAACAGCGTTCTTCCACTGACACATTAACTTCAGAGCTGGTAGATTTGCCTATCAACGGCTGGCAGAGAGATAGAGCAGGGTTAGATGTTTGTGTAGCTCATCTTAGCCCTTTCCTGGTAAGATAAATGATGACCTTGGTCTTACCTCCACCTGCTTTATCTTGAACTAAGCAGGTGACAAGGCTGATGTCACATCTTCGGGTCTTGCCTGAAGTAATGTGGAGGGCTCCAACTTCATGGCAGTTATTATATTGGTGACATATTGGTCTTTTCCTTTATATTTCATCCAAATTCTCTCTGTGGTACAGGATAAGCCACTTCAGATGAGGGTCTCTCTCACCTCCTCAAGTATTAGTCAAGGAGTAAATTTTATTCCTAACAAATAATGTCTTTGGGCTTTTGTGCCTTGCCTCCAAGTGAGGAGATCGTAGCTGTTTCCTTCGCTGGTATTCCCTTTGTGTTTTGGGGACGAGACTCAGAGACATCTCAATGGTGGTGGTGTTTGCAGAGCTTGCTCTTGGGAATGCTGGCAGAAGAAAGTGCCCAGGAGCTGGCAGTGTCCTGTATCTTCATTGCTCTGTCTTTGCTGGTTCTCTGGTGGGGCAAAGGTGAAGAAGTTTGCCCAGGTCCTCCTCTACCATTCCACAGTTTCAGCACTTATGATCGGTAGCAGGGCTGGGAGTGCTGGTGTCTGACAGGTGAGATGGTTACAGAGAAGCTCTGACCTCCTGGTGAGGCAAAAACACAGGCATATTAGCAGGGTGCAATCAGAGGATGAACTAGAGAGGGGGAGAGATTGACCATGGGCCACTGCTAAGTATTTTTACCTGTCAAAAAATGACTTTAATCTGCACGTTTAGGCTATAAAAATATTTCTTCAATCAAGGAAAGATCTGCTATTCACAAGGACAAAGCTCAGGCAGAATCTTCTCCTTGTCTCAGAAAATTAATGTCAAATAAAAAATGTGGAGAATTCAATAGCAGGAGAGAAAGAGGAAAAGAGAGAGAAAACCAGGTCTGTGCATGGTCTTTAATTCCTGCCCCTTATTGCAACGGAGACATGATGTAGTTCTTCTTTCTAGGAGCAGAATGTGTGCAACTATGCCTTAAAGCCCAGTTAAAAGCTCCCAAAGTCAATGGCAGCCTCTGAAGAGATTTTACCTTTAAATCATCTTCTGCTCTGATTCACAGGAAGGTACCCAGCAGTCTCCACCTCACTGTGCACAGAACACCCATCCTCAACCCCATACCTCCCATAGCAGCTCAACCACCACCATGGGAGCTGCACTCAACCATTACCACTCCAGGTCACCTCCAGGGCTGAGATCTTTGCTTAGCTCCTTCATGGTTCCTCCAGATTTATGCTAAGTAAAACTGAATGGATTTTGACCCTTTTTCTTATTAGGCCAATAATTCTTTTCCTACAATCCCTTGATGTCTGAATGTAGGATACAAATGACTCAACCTATGCATTTCATGTCATCTCTGAATCATTAGGCCTCACTTAAGAGGGTTTGCATCACCCCACGCTCATCTTTATAATCCTAACCTAATTCTGGGCTTTGGCCAAATAGCTTTCAGGCTTCAATTCCTTTACCTTCAGTTCACAGAATCACAGAATCCCAGCATGGTGGGAGTTGGAAGGAACCTGTAGAGATCATCTTGTCCAACCCCCCTGCTCCAGCAGGGTCACCCAGAGCAGGGGGCCCAGGATCACATTGTCCAGGCAGGTTTGGAATCTCTCTAGAGGCAACTCCACAACCTCTCTGGGCAACCTCTCTGTGTTCCTTATGTGTTGTTGAGTTATTCAGGTACTTTTCATTGGGATGAATTGAAAGCACACAATGGAAAATGCAGTTTCTCAAAGGAAAAGTTCACATTTGCCAAAGTCTGTTTATTTGAAAACCCAACATGCAGTATATATTTTTTGGCCAGAATAAGACTGATTAAAAATAGAAACATGACTTTCTTCACTCCAAGGGTGGTGAGACACTGCCACAGGTTGTCCAGGGAAGCTCTGGATGCTTTATCACAGGATGTGTTCAAATCCAGGTTGGACAGGGCCCTGAGCAACCTTGTCTAGCAGGAGGTGTCTCTGCCCATGGCCTCAGGGGGTTTGGAATGAGGTGATTCGTAGGGTCCCTTCCAACCCAAACCATTCTATGATTCTATGACTAAAATATTTTCATTTTCTTAAAGTTTTGCTTGAAAACCATGCAACAAAACACTAAACATACTTTACTTATGACACACTAAACACTGCCTCATAAAAAATTGTAAGCTGGACGCCTGTTGTCTTCTAACAGCTCTCTGGAGAAGAATTCCTCTTGCACTTCTGATTCATGGTGTATCAGGCTCATTATGGGACTCCAGGATATTTTCGGATATGCTCTTTGGAATTCTGCTCTCCCTATTTTTGTAGCAAGCTACAACTCCAGCAAGGAGCATGTCGCTAGAGACAAATAGGTGTTTAACGCTGAGCAAATCTGAAAAATTTCAAGGAAATTCAGTAAATAAAAGCAAAGTTTCTTGTTACTCTTTAAAAATCTAAACTAAAATCAGAACTAATTGCAATGCAAGTATTCAAAATAAAGAGCTCACTTTGGAGCCTTTTTTTTTTTTTTTTAAGGTTTGCTCATCTATAATGTCTAATTAAAGTTTTTGTTGCAAGCTAGGATAAAAACCTGGGGTAGAAATTCTAAATTTAACTCTGTGCTATCTTTTGTCACGACAGAAAATGAAGAGCCAGCAAAACAAGAATTAGAGTGAGACTCTCTTCCCACAGTGGGCTCATAGTACTGATGTTTAGGCAATTTGGGGCAAGAGCNGGGGCTTTTTTTTTTTTTTTTTTTTTTTAAGGTTTGCTCATCTATAATGTCTAATTAAAGTTTTTGTTGCAAGCTAGGATAAAAACCTGGGGTAGAAATTCTAAATTTAACTCTGTGCTATCTTTTGTCACGACAGAAAATGAAGAGCCAGCAAAACAAGAATTAGAGTGAGACTCTCTTCCCACAGTGGGCTCATAGTACTGATGTTTAGGCAATTTGGGGCAAGAGCAAGAGGAAAGGGATCATTACTGTGTAATTTGAGAATAAAAGAAACACAAACTCAGTTCTGCCTAATGATAATTAGCATGAAATTTTAACTGTGCCCAGGTTCTACCTCTGTCTTTACAGAGGTTTTGGCATGTCCATCAGAAGTCCATGGTGGTGGGATAAAACATCTCATCCACTCTAGATCTTGTCACCTGGTCGCTTACGTATTCTGCATGGCACATACCTATTTTCCCTCTGTGGGAACTATGATAAGGACAGAAGGCTCCACTGTCGTCAGTGCTTTTGTGGGCATTTTTATCACCACTAGGATACATATTGATTTTGGACCAGTCCTGTTTGCCTGGCCTCTGGAGCTGGCAGTCTGTGGACATCATTTCGATCTGTTCAGCACTCCCAGGTGTAGGGAGCCCTCTTTTTCTTTTTAAGGCATGTAATAAAGCACAAAATTAATTCCATGTCTGATTTATGCCCAAAGCCACCGTTCTGTGTCCTTCCAGCTGAGATTTGATTGGATTTCATTAGATTCTTTCCCAGAGAGGCAGATAATTTTCTTCAAGTTTAAGTGTTTCTGGTTTTGGCCGGGGTTTGGAGTTGTTTTGTTACTGTTGTTAAATAGCAGAAAAATGCATTCTTCTATTTGTCTGTATGGAGCTATTCAAACACAAATAAAGAACCTGCCTTTTTAAAGTCAAAAGCCCAAGTTTTTGCATAGATGAAGGCGTTCTATAATTCTTTTCCTTTTACTCTTGCTCTTTATTGACTACCCTGTGTCATTTAAAGGTATTATCATGAGATGCTTTTGGCATATTTATAACAGATCTAGCAAATGATTTACCTACGTAGGCTCTTCCAGGCCTGCATTTATTAACAATTCCAGCTTAGTAGCTCTGATCTAAAAAAATAAAATAGACTAGACATGCCAAGATGGGCTGGCAGATACCTACCCTACCTGATGCTTCCAGAAGGAAATAAAAGATTCCCCTGCTGCTCTGTTGATCCTCCCTATGAAAACAGATAGAGGCTGAACGATACAACTGGGAGTTAGCAAAGGCAGGTTCTGCGAGGCCAGATAACAGGGACTGGAAAAATACACGTCATGTTGGTGAAGCAATAGCCTGTGCCCACCCTTTGTTAACAGCTCATGGTCTGACTCCTGCTGCTCCAAGTGAGTCCTCACTTCTCTTGATCATGATACCCCAGCTTAAAAGGAGTCTGAGCGTGGCCCTGACGAGATGTAACACAAGAAAAGAGAAGCCAAAGACACAAAAAAAAAAGAAGAAGAAATGGTGAGATCATAAGAGGCCAAGCTGGGGAAATAATCAGAGGAGAAATAAGGTGATGGGGAAAAAGCGAAAAAAGGCATCACAAGCTGATAACAGGGCTAAATTGAACTAGGACTTAAATGTTTTCCTACCTAACAAGACTAAACTGTCCTTGATGCTCATCTGGGCTCCACCAGCTAGAGAGAGGTGCCTGAAACACTTTTAATGCACTGCAGCTCTTCAAGGACCAAAAGCAGCGTGTGCCCCAGCTGGGTCTGTCCTGGCCAGAGAGCTGCTGTAGCCATAGCCCAGCCTGCGCCGTGCATGAATCCACCCTGCCCAATGTGAGAAGGAGTTTCATAGAAATCAACAGTTTCTTTAAGGTCTGAGATCACAGCTTGCACCTAATTAGAGAAATAAATAACTAGTGACTGGAGCCATCTGTTCTTGATTTGGCAGTGCCTTCCTTCTTCATGGAATTAGCACACCTGCAACCTCCGCACCTTCAGGAGGATGGGTCATTCTGCCCTCTAAACCGCAGGTGAGTTGCTGGAGCATGGGCAACCCTCTGGAGATGTTGCTGTTTCTCCTTCATCTCTTCACCCCCTAGGGCATAGGAATTAATACATTCAGCTGAGTTTCATTAGTTATTCATGTTGAGGTAAAGCAGTGACTAGGAGGTATGGTAGGAAATAGTTGTTTAGCACCATGGGTTGAACCTCATGATTGGTGCCCGGGGTCAAGGGTTTGGCTCTGTCGCTCCGGCAGCCAGGCTGTGTCCTTACTGGCAGAGCGGGAGCTTCGCCAGGGGTCTGCAGACAGACAAACAGCAAGGAGAAGACTCCGTGGTGGGGAGCCCAAGGATGGTGGCAAAAGGTATCCCAATATTGAACCCTCTGCCCCAGGATCGCCTCAGAGATCCTGTGCAGTTGCAGCCATCCCACAGCTCTGCTCCCTGCAAGGGTTTCTCGGACATAACCCAAATCCAGACAATTAAACAAGAATTTTCCCACATCTTCAATGGGCATAAACCAAGGTGTGATGTGGGAAATTGTCTTTTTATCTCTCTCTTTCCTGCTTTCACATTTCCCTTGTTTTAATCTTTCACGCTGAGGTGTTCTGTAGAACAATGATCATGGGAATGAATTTTAAAAGGATTATTAATTTTACTGTTGGGGGTTTTTTTGGAGTTTGACTTTTGGCTTAAGTCAAAAATATTTCAGGTCTTTAGAACCATAATTAGAGGTATTGTCCTTAACCAAATGCCAGATAATTTGTACGCACTTGAGGTAAATCTTTTGCTGGAAAAGGTAGGCAAATATTGAAATACGTAATGAAAATGAAAGGAGGCATGAACACAAAAAAACCCAACCCAAACACACAAACTCACACAACTATTTTAAATCTCTTCAATTACTTTCTCTTCTCCCTCTCATTAGTAAATATTTTAAATATTTTTGCATTAAACAAATCCTTGTTTCAGGGTTTCTGTATATCTTTCTCTCTCATTAACATTCTTTTTTCCTTCTTTTAATATTTTAACAAGTCTAAAGACCTAGTTATTTTTAAAATTCACATCCTGTGCAAGATTCAGATGCAGGGACCAGAGAGAGAGAGAGAGAGAGAGACATAGCAGTGTGTTAATTCAGCCTGGGCAGGGACTTTTTTCTTCCTACCTTTAGATGAGAGGGAGTTTTCTTCAGGCTGCAAATATTCAAAGTAAATGCAGCACTTTGGGAAATAGCACATAAAGGGACTTTAGCAGGAGGGAGAAAGGCAAAAAGGATGGAAAAGTCGAGCAGTGACAGAGGTAGTCAGAGAATTTACAAATTATTTTTCCTGACAATGTAGACAGCTCTAGGAGGCTGCCTTCTCTTTCAAGATAAAGTCACTTGTCATTCTGTTAGGAAAAGACAAGGGATGTGTCAGGAGTTATTTGAAATGTAAAGTATTGTTTTTAGCTTCCTTTTCTCTCATTATTGTAGTAGCAAAGTACTCTCTGCGCTGATGAAGAGACTGAAGTTGCAGCAGGTAAAGAGGGCTGCAGGGCCAAGGGAGGCTCAGAAATTCCCAGAGCTGGGATAGAGCACGGAGAAAAAAGGAATTTTGGACACCCACTGTATTGAAGACACAGGGCAAAGGGGTAGGTTTGGTACGGGGATGAGGAGAAATGGGGATAAGCAATCGCTCTGCAATGCTGATCAACCCAAGAAGTACAGCACAGCGGGGAAGTAAGGGACACAGCACCAGGGAGCCCCTGAGGACATGGGTCTGCACGGATAAAGCACCATCACAAGATGCTCAAATGAAAGATATCAGTGTATTGACTATTTGTCCCTCACAAGGCCTCAGGTGCTCCCTTTTGGCTGAGTCCTCTCTGTCTCCTCTCCCACGCCTCCAAGGCTGGGTTTCTTTAGCACTAGTGAGGAATACTCTTCCCAGAAAGCTCCTCTCTGAAGTTTCTCCTCTTATCCCCAGTGTTGTTTGAAAGCACCACGTGAATGCAAAGCGAAGCACGGCCACAAACCGGCGTTGTGCTCTATACCTGTTTGTTTTCTTCCCACCTTCCTTGACCACGTCAGAGTAATCCTACTGCTAGCATAAAAATGCCCAAATTCTTTCTCTGGGAACCTCAGATACTCCACCTGCCGTCCAGTCCTCCCCTGCTCCTAATGCAAAGGAAGTTTCCAACCAACTTTATATTCTGTGCCAGCCTGCTGTGAAGCCCCGGCTGCTGCAGAGACGCTGCCGAAAGACTCTGCAACCCAATGGCACAAGAAACTCCAAGCCCTGGAAAAGTTGGTTTCCAGCTCCCCCTGGGGAACAGACTCCCTGTTATTCTGTGGATGACAGCGAGGGTTGGGCTTTGATGTTCACAGCTCTCCCAGCTTTCCTTCTTTAGCCTCTCCCTGTAATGGCTGCAGTTAGCAAAATAACACCGGTGGCAGATAAGCATCTGGTAACCCATGGCAACCAAGTTCCTTTAGAAAATGGTCTTCCGGTAATTTCATAAATGAACAGGCTTTTTTTTTTTTTTTTTTTATGTTTTGTTTTGTTGGAAATAGGGGGAAAAAAAAGAGGACGAAAATAGAGAAAGGCAGCAGGTGTGTTTGTGTCCCAGGCATCCCTGCGTGCTGCGCGGAGCGATGCTCAGCTGCATCCACAGGTCACACAACATGGTCTTGCACACCTGTGGTCACCTTCTTCACCCATCCCACCCCATCACCCCACCCAGGGTTTGAATAGCCAACTAACAATTCCTTCCGCATCTCTCCTTAGCAATGACAGGCAGCTGCTGAAACCCCAGTTACAGGATGAGGCCGACGGATGAGATTAGGTCGATGGATAGACAGGATGGCAGACAGTGAGACGGGTGTTTGTGTGAGTTGCTGTTACAAGATGAGGCTGATTATATTCCATTCTGGATTTGATTAGATTGCATAAGTAGACAGACCAGCAGAAATGAGCTGCCTGGTAGAGCAGGACATTTAACTAAAGGTCAGACAAAATTGCCCTGGAAACTGGTAGATACAGCGAAGTGTGGAGGTGGAGCTGGTAGGGCTGGTTGCTGTTAGAGAGACGGGAAGAGAGTTTAATTGCTAGGATTTTTGAAAGCTTTGTACGTGCCTCAGCTCAAAAGTGCCCAACATAAGCAAACCCATCCTGCAGCATGCACACTGCAGTGCTCACCTTGCAGTGCAGGGATAGTACCCCAAATTCTCGATGCACAGCCACAAACAGCCCAAACCCTCCCTGCCCGGCCACAGGCATCCCCTGCTGACTGTCCCTTGATATATCCCACTGACCTGAGCCATGGAGGAAGGAAAGCACAACTTTCCACACCTGCACCCCGCTGCTGGGATGGCAAATCCAGCCAACATCCTAATATCAGGGAAATACTGTCTCTGTTCATAGCTGAAAGCAATCAACAAAGCTAAAACTGCAGGGGAACTGACACTCCTAGGCTGTGTTGACAGCATCTGCATTATATTTTCATCTGTACTTTTTCCTCCTCTAAATTAACTTTTCCTTTAAATACATTTTTTCCAGCAGGCCAAATAAATTGGATTTTTCTTTGTTAAAAGAGGGGAACATAAATTACTCCTGTTGGGTGCAGATTAGGTTATGGGATTTCTTTTCTTCTGTCACCGTCAATGCCCCAGTGTCAGAGAGCTTTAATATTTAATGCATTCCTAATTAGTCTCCATTGGCCCAGGGCACTTAACAAAACCTGACACCAGCCATCGAGTCAAGTTCATTTAGAGAGCACAATTACCCAACCATCATTTCCATACTGCAGCTGGATTACCCATGAAATTCCCTTCCCAACCCCCATCCTTGCTCCCACCTTCCCACTGTCGCAAGTTAATTACAAAAAAAAAAAAAAAAAAGAGGATTTGATACCAGTGACAGAAGATACAAATTATCTCATTTGGTCAGGGCAATGACATTTCCAAGACTCCTTTAATCGCTAAGAAGCTCTGCTGCATTGAACAGCGTTTACCAAAGGATATTGCTGCTTGTGTCACTCCCGCTGCCTTGACGCCTTGTTGCTTTGCACGCTCCAAAGATCTGAAGTTCACGTTTTCCCCAAGCGCCAGCTGATCATCTGGGGAAAGGAGGCAAAAAAAAAAAGCATCTGGAAAGGAAAATAAAATATAACTTGAAATAGCAATTATTTGCCCAGGGACACTTAGCCATCAATCAACAGGCGTGATAGGGCACGTGCAGGGATTAGTTGGTGGTGAGATGTAGTGAAGACAAAAACAACAGGAATAATCAGGGGCATGAGCTTTACAAAGAACCCGGGGGATGAAGAGAGAGCCCAGCTTTACTGCGCTGGAAGCTGAGCCAAAGCAGGAGATATCCACTCTCGCCAGCTTTTGGGAGCTAACCCTGGTGTCACCCAGGTGCAGTTCTTGATAAATCCAAGAGAAACAAGCTCTGAAGTACTGTTAGGAAGTACCGACCTTTTGCTGTCGACTCTAGAGACACTAGCAATGCAAAGTTCAGCTGCATGAAATCCCATCTAGAGAAAAACTTTGGCTCTTTGCCCCATAAAGCCCTGAGTATAACTAAGCTGGGCATAAAAAGGAAGTAAAGAAATGCTCTGGGACTTCACTTTTCTGGAGCACAATAACCCAACCTCCATGAGCCAAACACTCACTTCCTCTGGTGCCAGCTCTTGTTGCCACCAGAAATGTCTCTGTGTGACAGAGTTGGGCTCAAAATTGTCATTTAAGCGACAAAAATGCTACGAGCGGAACCTTTTTTTGATGTTAATAACCCTGAAACCAAATTGCTTTGTGGGGAAGTATTAGCTTGACCTTCATTTTCAAAGAATAACCACAGGAGCCTTCTCATGAATAATATCAACCATTACAGAAAACATAATATCTGTAAAATCTGTCGCCCCGTGAATAATGTCACTGACAACAACAAATGCAATGTATGTCGCACACTGAAGAGTAATTTAATTTGAAACCTTAAAAAACGGTCAGCTAAAAAAAATATGTAATATGTATTAATTAAAAATTGACACCAGTTTCCTTCTTATACTTTCCACACTGCTCACTGAGGATGAAGCCTACCAAAGAGCACGCTTTGCTAAATAAACAGTTAGAGCTTTTGAGATGCCAAATTTTAAATTGCACAGTCAATTGCAACGTTTGCAACTGAACCTGCGTTCACAAATCACCCCGAGTTGCTGCTTTTCTTCATATGTGGGTTGCCTGAATATTGCAATTGGTGCAATTTTGGAAATGTTTGACCCAAGCTGATTGACTTCAATGCAAATTGCTTCTCACCAGTGCCATGCAAATATATTTCTTCTTTTTTTTT
>WEIS01091147.1:2111-17196 GCA_013389965.1 Todus mexicanus
AAAAGAAAGTCTTTTTGAAACACACCACGTATTTTGCAATATCATTTCAACATGGTAATGACAACTACACGGCTCTTAGGAAGTGGGTGACAAGAAATTTCTTCCATTAATTCATTAATTTTAGAGGAGCAGGATTAGGCCCAATGTTGCAAGGCAAGTTAGATACCTTCAGGAAAACCCATGTTGTGGAATTGGTGAGAATCTTATGCTTGGAGGTGTTATTTCATGCATCTCTTTGGGAAAGGAGATCACTGCTTGTAGGAGTTGCTGTTCTTTGGAAATGACTGTGCGCTATGCCATAGAATTGTGGCTTGTATTTACGGGTAAAAGCAGTCCCCTGTGCCTCAGTAGAACTTCTTGTAGGTAAGTAAATAGCCCTGGCTGTCATACTGCTCCCAAAACTCTACAGTCCTCCATTTATCTCAAGCTAATTTCTTATGAGAAAATTCATGAAAGCCTGTTATAAAATAGACTTTATAAATTATTGGCAAAACTTGAAAGAGGGATAACGTTTTCACTTTTTTCTGTGTTCAGTAACAGCAATAAAAAGGTGGTGTTTCCTGCAAAATTGGCAAGAGCAGAGAAAAATAATCCCCCAGCTGGTTTAATATGTGCTGCCGAGCCATTGATTCAACATCCCTAAAGTTTGATTGATAACGTAACCTACCAAAATCTCATAGTATGCCATCTGAAAGTGCATCTAATCTTACTGAAACCAGATACAATGGATTTAGAATATGGCTGAAAAGTTCAGGGATTACTCAGGAGAGGGAATGAAGCATCAGCTAGTGCTGTGACATCGGGCTGTACTCTAGAGGAGAGGTTGTTAGGAACTCAAGTCATTCCATGCCTGATTACGTGAAAAATAAATTTTGCAATAGACACATAACTAGCCTGCCTTAGTTTTTTTTCCATATTCCCATGCTCAAGCATCATCTGAGAACCTCATCATCTTCTATATATTTAGTATTTCGATGAAGTGGGAAAGCACTGTTATCTCCAGATGAGCTAGGAGGAAAAGGTTCTCAAATGATGAATTTACAGATGGGGAGGAAAGGCACAGAGAGACTAAGCAATATACTGAAATCTGGGGCAGAGGAAAGAAGTGAATCCAGGTGTTCCTGCTCTCTCACCCGTCCTTCCTCTTGCAACTGTCATTAGGCTGGGAAGTGAAATTCATCCTGCTGCGGTGACAGCGCCAAGTGCCTGCACCCCTTGAGCTCTGCAGGAATTCAGAACCTGATGGCTCTGGCACTGCTTCCTTCCCCTGGATCAAACCCACCTTCAGCAAAAATGTGACACGCAGCTATGGCAAGGGAAGATTTTTGCAGATAACTTGTCAGACGAAGGCTGACATTGGAAAGACGTGAGACCCTGCTCTGAGGTGCAGTTAGTTGAAGCATCCTAGCTGAAGCTGAGTGGATCATCTGGTTCCTAAAGCCCTTCACCTGGTTGTCAGGTCTTTAAAAAACCAGCAGGATACTAGTGGCTGGGTACAATTACAGGAGAGGGGTATTGAAAGCTTGAGTAGGAAAGAAGGCAGTTTGTCAGGTGTTACACTGGAGGGTCTGCACAGTCCTTGGCAAATAGAGGAAAAGGGATGTGGTTGATGAGGTGAATTTGGTTTATGTATTTTGTTCTAGAAAGAAATAAAGTTGGAAGGCTGAAGAGAAAGGGGCTGAAACCCTGCAGCTCAAATGCGTTGCTGACTGCGGGCCTGCGCTGTCTGCAGGGCTGCACCTGCTTGGAGGGAGGTCCCAGAGATCCACAGGCGAGGGAAAAGCAGCCTGTGGCTGTGAGAAGAATTGGCGGGGGCTGCAGTGGGACATTAAACATGAGATTGTTACATTTTACTGTGATATATAAGCTACTTAGCATGTTATACGTTAGGATGTGACGCTGATAAAATGATTAAATGTGTTTGCTTGGGCTTTTATAAGCAAGAAAAAGACTTCGTTAAATTTTACACAATGAACCATTACTCCAAGCTCAGTGTCACTAGCTTTCACTGATGAGATGACAATCTGCATGAACCACCTCACTTTTAATTAAAAAAGCACTCATTAGGAAGCCAAAATCTCGTTTTAGTGAGAGGAGCCTAACACAGTATCTTGAGCTCTGTTTGCTTCTGTTCCCAGGCATGCCATGTACAGAAGGCTTTTACACGGTGTGAAGAGCGAGTGCTGTGTGAAACAGTGGGGTTCAGGTTTGCTGTGATAGCCTGGGCCTTGGCACAGATATAATTGTTCATGCATACCTTAAATATATTAATCTGTGCAATGGGAGGATGAAAACTAAGCCTTGCAGGAGGATTCCCTCATAACCACTATGCGGTGTGTTAAAATTGCTGTCTTGAAACCTTGCTGCCTCATTTCTTAGGCTGGGTGGCTACTCCATGTGTGTCTTTTCTCTCTAGGCAGTGAAGACAAATTATTTTGTTCGCTGCATGTCTGGATCTGGCTGCTGATGTAGCAGGAAGATCTGTGAGCTTGGACAGATGGACTTTTCATCCCCACTTACGTTTCCATCTAGGAAACCTGTGCACCCCACAGAGCAAATCTGTGCTTCTTCCCTCCAGCAATGAGAAACACAGAAATGAACATTGAGACTCTCATTTGTCCTTCTTTAAGAGGTTTCCTCTATTTGTTTGTTTGGTTTTTACAGAAACTGATTCCGTGGAGTAGCTGAGTGCCTGTGTCACTTTGAGGTCTTATTGGAAACACCATCTCACAGTCAACCTGCTGCTGCCCTTCCTTTGACACATCATGGGTGCTGTTTCATTTATTCTGGAGCTACCCTTATGTGCCTGTTTAGTTGATGGTGTGTTTGCCATTGACTTTGATAAGAGGGGCCACCGCTATTCATTCCTGTCCATCACGTGCGTACATACATTTTACACCTGTCTCAGCTACAAGCTCATAAGAGAAGTATGAAAAGTAGTTTCAAAATGAAGGACAATTTAAAAAAAAAAAAATTGACAAAATAAATTAGATTTGATTTGTGGTTTATCTTCTACTAGTTGTTACCAATGACTTCTAGAGTCTTTCTCACTATACACAACAATAAATATTTACCTGACACTATTGTGCCACACACTATACCATAACCTGCGCAACACGAGTATCAAGTGTCTGGGATTTAACCACAGTAAACTCTATAGCCATGAGCCATTTTTATTTCCCTACATGTCGTAGAAGATCTTGTATTTCTTTTAGAACCACAATGGAAAGAACAGATTCACAGCTTTGGAATTCATTCTTGCTTGGTCTCAAGCTGCCTGAATTTCATGACATTCAGACATGTAGAAAGTTCACCTTTTCTCCCCCAGGCATTTGAGAATGACAAATAACTGTGGTGGTGGTGGGGAAATCACTTTTTACTGTTATTATTATTACCTGTCTTACCAGTAATGGTTTATATTAAATTCTGCTGCTTTTCTTAAGTTATTACTTGAGATTAGGGCTATGAGAGGGGAAAAAATATGGTTTAGATAGAACCAAAAGCATTTAAATGAAAACCAAGTATTACCAATGCTGGTCAAAGAAAACTTATTCCTGAGCCAGTAACAAATCATTTTATTTCCATGATGGGCATACGTAATGAAAATAAAGCAATGCAAAAAGGGCTGGACTTAAGCACCTTTCCCAGAATGATGTGGCAATAATGTCTCCCTCTATTCAAGAAGTCCAGCTCTCCAAGCACACATCCACACACAGATGGCTTCAACCTGCAGCCTCAGGTCACAAGGCAAATGAACTTACATGAATGGTAGGGTGGCTTGAAGTCTTTACAATCTTCTGTTCATGTTCATTTTTCCCCCCTCAAAAACAATTTGAAAAGATTGTGGCTAATTAAAGACTGATTGGTAGAGTATTCTCTAGTAAATACACTATGGGAAAAAAAATAAATTAGAGTGGTTCATTTTTAAATAGCAAGAGGGCTGCATCCATATGGTTAGATATTGCCATTAGGTTTTAGATAAACCAAGTAAAAATGTACAGCTGTGCTGAGAAGTTATCATGAATACTGCAGTAATGGTTAGGAAGCCTGAATTAGAGAGAGAAACCCCTTTTACTCAGCACTGTGTAAATATAAACCAAAGACTCAATTCCTTCCCTTCTAGTCACTTCTAGTGTAAGACAAGAAATAATAATAGCAGATAGAGTACCACAATGGTGGTAGCTGTATAGAGAGACGAGAGGCACACGGAAATAATTAGGTAAGAGGAGCATGAGTAAAAAAAGTCATTATATTTACTATCAAGTGTTTTCCTGTGGCTATTCCAGGAAAGGAAACATTTCTAGAGGCTTTTGAGAGAGAACAATGAGGTGGGTTTGCTAATATTTAATACTTACAGGAGCTTCTTCCAGGCATGAATGCTGGCATGGAAGAAAGGGCAAAAGTGCTCATCAGTGAACATAACAAATGGGTGATGATGGCAGGCATCACTGGCTGAGCAGCGGAGGCAGCTGACATGTTGATAGCATAGAAAAAAATGATGGGTGGGGTGCGGATAGGTCATGAAGGGCCTCTAGAGTGAAGATGAATAGCGTATGCTTGATGCGATGCCAAGTTCACAGATGATTCACTGTTCTCTGGTTTGAAAGTCTGAATTTCCACATTATTTTTATTTGATTAATGCTATTGAGTGCTTTCTCATAATAACAAACGTTCCATTCATTTTACAAGGAATCAGTTCAAAATAATTGTTGAATTCCATGAGCTCAATGAAGTTGATGTCGTGATACACTGGTACATTTCTATATTATCAGAAACAGTAGCTCAGCGCACAGAAAAGGTAATTTAAATTACCTAATAGAAATTGCTTGATTGTAGGTAAAAAGCATCAAGCAGATCGTGGTAGACTTAAGATAGGTAGTATTAATTGTCTGGAGAAGGACTTTTAAAAACTAAAGATTGAATGCTTCCCAAAGATAACATCTGGTAGTTGAGTTTGTGCGGATGTGTCTACCCTTTTAACTTGTGATATTACATGAAGATTTCTTTTTATGCCTGTCCAAGAATTGAGGTTTGGTGTGGAGAAGCTGATCCCAAGATACATTTTCAGTGATGAATGCACTGAAGAAAACACTAGGTATGCTTTTTCAGTCTCTTGTTAGCTGTTCACCTCCTTTCTCTGAGGGAGCATGGGCAGACATCCACATGGTAACAGAATGATCTGTATTTGTCCTGCTTTCTACTAATGCCTGAGTGTTCAAACTAGCTAATTGTATTATGTATATACAACTCTACAAGAAAACTACCTTGTTTGGAATCCAGGGTCGTCTGTGGGCTGTCTGTACATACAACACCTCAGGTAATGAATCTTTGGTAGAAACATCTTGTTGGTACCTGAGAACAAATATCAAAGCACCTAGGAATCTCAGTTTGACCAAAGGTGTTTCCGCTTGTATAAGCAGTAGGCAATGCTCATAAGGCAACCTCTTTACCAATGGCTAACTTCCCTAAAAAATTAAAAAAGGAAGCTTTGGCTTCCTAAGACAGCCTATTAACCATCTTACTGATGCTCCAATTGCTGATGAAGTCAAAGAAAATGTCAAATTTCCATCTGTGTATTATGAATCTTGGAATCCTGAGCGAAAACTTGTACAAATCTTGGTGAGAATGTGCTTGCCAATGTTTCCATTGCACTTGCTTTGTTCAGAGCAAGGCAATCAGCTGGAGATTATCCACGAACCCCATTTATCAGAAGAATGGGAAAAAGATGTCTATGTGGCATGGTTTAATAGTAGGGCACTGAAGTGCTGTATTCTTACACGTATATTACATGAAAAATTTTCATGACGTTCATTCCTACCAATAGTGCCTGTAGACCTTTTGCTGTCCTGATCACAGACAGCTAAATTCAGCTTTCCTTCACGTGCTGGAACACATGCCTTGCAGTGCTGGAAATCAGGGACACTTTGTATTCTGAAAATCCATGAGAAAGAAATTACAAGATCATGACATCTGGAAACTGAGATGAAAAAATGTAGGGTGGGAAGAATCCTCTCTATTTCAGGAATATGTGTGAATGTGAAGAATCAAACCAAGTGTTCCCACAACATTCCTAAAACCAGCGGTTTTGTCTTCATTTGCTCTAAGTTGGTGGAATGACATTGATGTACATAGATCTAAGATATATAGCCCTTTGAAAAGGTGAATTCCTGCCCTTCGCTTGAATTCTAAATATAGATTTAAGTAATAGAGTGAAGGCATCCAGCTTTAACAATTTTGGCATGTACCTTCTTCTCTCTGGGCTTTCATACCACCCAAAAAGCAGAGAAGCTTCTTCAACAAATGTTCTTGAAATATTACAGGACTAAGAATCTTTTCTTGTTGGTATTTTCTTTTAGAGGGGCTTATATATAATCCCTTTTAAATTACTGTTCCTACGAAAGTTTGCATGATAAGACACCTTATAAATTAGATGGCATTATATTGTACTTCAAGTCAAAATATGAAGCTATATCAGCTAGACAATATCTTATAATTAGAGTTTGGTTTCACCATCTCAGTGGAAGTGTTGACTGCTACTCAGCCGGAAAGTACCACTCTCTGCTTAATGTACATCCCCAAGTAAATCCCTGTATCCTGAAACTCCGTGTATTTATAGCTAAGGTTCCTAATCAATAGCATTTCAGTTTTTTTCCCTCTCTGTATTTTTAAGTAAATGAAGGCTGAGTGTTAAATTAAACACAAGATTGTCAGAAACAGGAGCCTAAAGTTTTTTGTGTTCAAATATTTGTGTAGGGCCCTCTAGAGAGGAGCTGTACACCGTATGATGCCTTTAGATACTAGCAAGAGCTACTGACTGCTCAATGCTAGGAACCAGTTGATTTTGTTGCCAATAGGCAGAAAGATGAGCAAATGGTGACCAAATGGTTTATCTACATCAAATAGGGTGTTTCTGGTTCAAGTTCTGTCCATGTGCAAGACATTTTGACAGCTTTCTTTCTATAAGAATTCAGGGTAATTATCTATTTCATATATAATGGGCCAGGACCAATTTTACTATCCGACCAGTCTCAGTTGAATCTTTGTAAGACACAGCTAGAGATCAGCAGCAGTATAAAGGAAAGAAGAATACTTCATAAAGAATGAAAAATAGTAGAGGATTTTGAAGGCCACAGATGTCCATTCTCATGCAAAGTGGAACCAGTTTTGAAATTGGGTTAACTTAATAGGCTGTGAATTATACAAGCTCTTTAAGTTAATCTGATTTTATAGCCACCTTAGCATATCCACACTTAACTGTCTGAGGACCAGAGCACAAGTCCTTTGAAGTGTCAGATGAGGTGGATATTGCTGCAGATTTCCACGCCATCGGAGGATGTTTCTGGTGGGATCTGCTACTGAAAGGTATTTGAACCTCAAACTATGACATGAATAGGTTGGTGCAGAAAACGTCATTGCCAGCACTCGTTTGCTTGGAGTGATGACAAATGATTATGCTGTTCCTTTCCATTGTGTGCACAGTTCTCTGATGTTATTCCATCCTCTCTGCTATATCACAAAGATCATTCAATTTCTGATTGAAGTCCCTGGCATCTTACTTCCAATGCCCTGCGGCATTAACACATTGCATGATTCTGTTTCAACATCCTTGCTTCTTGGCAGAGATTTCCTTCTATATTCCAAGCCTAGACAGTGCATAAAAGGATTTCGGAGCTTTTATACAACAATCTTGGCTGCTTTTTTTCTTATTTTTCCTTTTTTTTTTTTTCCTGAGGTAGTGACTAACCAGTCTATCTCCCCATTAGATGTAATGAAGACATGAATTACACAGAGAGGTTACCTGAAGGTAAATGTAAGATTCGACACAAATGTTGCCAGAAATGAAGCTTTTTGGTAACAGATTTTTTTGATAAATGAAAAATGTAAAACCTCAGATTTGTTTTATCCCAATTCAACTAAAAAAAAAAAAATGCATACGTGTGCGTGCATATACGTATGTGTGTTTATATATATATAGATACAAACTTCCATGCACTTAGGTGCTTGAACTTTTTATCAAAGCTGACATTCCTTCCTAGAACAAATGTTTTTACATGAGATGGAATTTTCTTTGGGAAAACTGATTCTGCAAACCTTTTCATACCTGTTCCAAGAAGAACAACAACAGGCTGATTCTCTGCTTGAAACTGCTCGAAAGGCATTTTATACCAGTCCATCTAAAAAGATTGCATTATGAAAAAATAGTACGTCAGATTTCTCTCTCAGGAAAGAATAATAAATTCACAAGTGCTCAAAAATCCCCAGATAACCACTTCTGTCTTTTCCAGCCTAATGCAGAGCACATTAGATAATGAAAGTAAACAGAAAACGCACACACCAGTATTTCCTGTAGCACATAACTGCATCCTCACCTAAATGCTAATCACAAGCTGATACTTGCCTGCATAAATCTAATCAAGTTCTTTCAGAATTGCATGAGGAGTGATTCCTTTCATCTGCATGGGAAAACATCCAAATCGAGTATCACATTTGTGTCCTCTAATAGCGCTGTTTTTTCTAAAATATACAGTAACAGGAGCTCTACTTCTCACAAGCGTCCTGATAGCAATACACTTGTGCTCATTTTAATTTCCTCGGCAGCCACCTCTGAAGGCAGAAGGGTTTTTAAGTGTGTAGGCATATATCCTGCCAGGTGCTGAGCAATTTAACTTGAAGAAGGTGTTTTGTCACTATATGTGGTTGTAGGCTTGGTTGATATTAGGTATGATGAGATGCAGAAGCAGGACTCTTGGCTGATGAAAACTAGCGTAGCTTCTATCAAAAGGAATAATTCTGGTTTGCTGAATATAAACACTGTAATATAGTTGTGTTGATTGCTCGGGGATTGTGTTTAAATCCGGAAAGGAAGAGAAAACCTGAGGCTTAAGTTTGATCAGTTGTTTTTGTTAAAGTTCTGCACTGTCCACCTCACAGCTCTCATGGGTGAGGGGGATGGGGATATCCTGCCCTCTGCTCAGTACAGGCACAGCTCTGTTTAGCTACATACTCCTCTGCAGTTTGATGTACCTATTTTCCACACTGTTATATGTGGTAGAGGGTGTGGTGCAATACTTCTGTCACATTGTTCCCCAGCAGAAGCTGTCTTCAGCTTGGTGAGTACAAGCACCAGGTGGAAAAGGTGCAATCTCACAACCTATAGGTTGTATAACTGATGCAGGTCCTGGCATGAGTGTGTACCCAGCTGTAGGCACATGGGAATTTTAAGGCTGAACAGGAAAATGTCTATAGATGTTAGGAAGAACAACTCAGTTTCTGAACTCCTTTGATCTAAAATGAATTCAGCTTCAACAAATTGGACTTCAGAGCCTCCACTCTGCCCAAGGCCAGCAACAGTCTGTGTCCATTTCTAACGTCTGGCTTTCAGCTTCTGTGCATGACTTACCCCAAACAGGAGAGGAGCATGGCCTCAGAGGGGGAAAGATGCTGGTTTACTCAATATTATGGCAGCGGGAGCCGTTAGGCTACAGAAAACAATGAAGGATATTTTGTTGATGGTTTTATTTTATATTGAATGTTTTTTGACATTATCTCATCTCCTTCAGGCATAGAATTATAAAACTAGGATTTTTACATTAAGCTCAGGATGGAATTTAGCAGAGAATTAAACCTAAAATAGAATGAAAAGTGTTCTGTGCATCCTTTGTCTTACAGTTTTTAAAGTTGCATGGATTGGCTGCTGCACGTTTTTTTCCTTGTCAGACTCCCAAAAAAGCAATTATGTAAGTCCCCATTACAAGTGAGTCACCAGCATTGTTTTGCTTTATAAAATGAAAATGCTTTAGCGCTGAATTGCCTCTGAGAGTGCAAAAGAGCATATATAAAACTCAGCCTGCTTCTGCTTTACTCCTGCATAACTCAAAAGCGGTTAAGTAAATTGTAGCTACTAAACACCCTTTTTTGTTATTGAAGAAAAATAAAGTTAAGGTTTATTCATGTGTAACTAAAAAGGTGTTGTAGAGCAAGCCTTAATAACCCACAGAAGGCAAGATAAACTTCACAGAGAAACTTCTTCACTTAGTATTTACCAGACAGTGTTATTTCCAAAGCTAAAGTTCCTTAAATCTAAACTCCAACTTTCTGCTCCAAGAGAACTTGGAAGAAGTCATGTTTTGAGCATATGTGTAAAACAGCGTTCCATAATTGATTTATTAATAGATGAGGTCATATTTACGATTTTCTTTTTGAAATATATGAAAGCAAGCGATAACTGTGCAATCCTGCATGACCTATTCAACAAAAATCTGCTTCAAAAGTCCAAGAAAAGAGTGAAAGAGGGGGAAAAAAAAGCAAGAAAGCCAGTAGAGTGCATTTTGTAATGGTTAAAGGTTATTCTCCAAAGGACAAATTAATGTAATTTTGCATTTGGTAGGGATCGTATTGGATGTTTTATTTGCATTCTTCCACATCTCAGGAGAGGTGTTACTAAATAAGTCCAAATGGGATAAAAAGAATAGTTTTATTTAAATGCAGACACTGCAGTTTTCAGGCTGCAACGTCATAGCATGTATGGGGCTCAGAAACACTACCTTAAGAAGAGTCGATGCCCAGGACTTCTAAGCTGCTTTTTTTTTTTTCTTTCTTCCTTTCTTTTTTCATCTGTGAAGTCTTTTTCTGCATATAATTTCTGAAATGTGAAGCACATGCTTGCTTGTTCTGTAGCACAGGTCCCTCTTCAACAGCCCCTACTCACTCTCTATCAAAGTCAAATCTGCCTTTGAAGTCCTGCATTTTGCCTGAGCCCTGCGTGCTGCAGAGGTGATGCCTCCTCCACAGCATGTTCTTCAGGGCAGGAGCTGCTGTGGACGTGTGTTTGCATGGGGCCCGGCCATGCTGGGCATTCACCCCTGGGCTGCTCTTGCTGTAAGTGTTTAATCACCATTTAAGCACACAATTTGATCCCACAGGTGCTCCCACTGACTCCTCCGTGTCTGGCTACAATTTAGTTGCCATTTCTAGGTTCAGGTCCGAGAGGCTCACTTGGGTCCTCTTAAGCTGTGACCTCTAAGATCCCCCAAACTCCCACCAGTAGTTTCTATCATGTGCTTTCCCAAAGCCCTGCAGGGGCTGTGCATGGTCTGGCCGCCTACTTTGTTCTGGGGTGATGTTACAGGAAAACAATGAATTTAGCGTGTGATTGTTTTGAAGAGCTTAGGACATGACTCTTAACTACAAGATTCCTTAAAGTTGTTCAAGTATTAGACATGGTATTGATTGGTTTAGAGGTCATAGAAATGTCCTGGCAGCCACTGTCTCCTAATCTGAGCAGAGCCCACCTTAACTTGAGTATCCAAAAATTACCCCACCCACACTCTGGAAAGAGCATATGGAATAAAGTTCCTTGATCAGAACTCATCCTATCTCCTTGTCCCATGCTCCAATACCAACCTCTAATCTTGTTCACCTGCTCAGCATCCCAGGTACCTCATACTTGAGGACCATTTTCCTTCAGAGGAAGCTCAGCAGTTAAAGGTGGCAAAGGGTTACAGACTGGATGGTCTCTTGGTGGTAGTCTTCTAAGGGAGTGACAAGTGTCTCCCTTGGGCAGAGCTGCTGTCTGGAATGCTATTTAATAGGCTTATCTTGGGCAAGCTGAGACATGAGTCAAACATATAATATGAACTGCAGTTTGTCACTTCATACAGAAAACGTTCTCTCAGTTACAGTCTGCTCTCAAAGGCTGCTGGTGGGTTGAGCTCAATAAAACAAAAGAGAGGGAATGACAATAGTAAATGAAGGGTGAAAACCTGATTTTCTCTAAAAATGTTACAAGAAAAAATTTGAAATATGATTGAAGGTGTTCTACTTGCTGTACAGTTGATTAAGAGTAAACAGTGAAAGTTTCAGGGTTTACCTAATTTTTAAAACAATTTAAAAATATGTATTAACTCTGATTTATTTAGTAGCCAAAGTGAAGACCACCTCTCAGAAAACTCACTTCAGCTAAATTTTTGAGAGCTTTGTTGATTGAGGAATCTTCCGTTGTGGAAGTAATTAATAAATATCATAATCAAGCATCTCTACAGAGATATTCAGTGGATTAATTTCAAGACTGAGCTGTTTCCAAGAGGTGTTCTTTGTACTTAATTATCTTACCATTTCTGGAAAATACTCTGTTGGTGTTCTAAGAACAGTTTATGTGTCAGCTCCTATGGAGTATATTGTGCTATTTCAAGATGTTTATGTGCACTTTGGTTTACACCTTCCTACCCTCCTACATACTTTCCTACCTTTTTCTATCTTCTAAGATGCTGTGCTTCACTCTTCAAATTAACCACAGCAGTGGACAGAGGAAAGTAAACATGTATAAATATAGGTGCCACATTCTGCGGTATAAAGTACGTTCCTACGACCTGAGAGTCTGTGACCTGATGTCCCAGCAAAGGCTGAGCTCCTGAGTGCCTGTAAACCAGACTGGGGATGCTGCAGCCCAAAAGCCCACCCCGGCATCAGCACCCATCTGAAAAGCTGCACCTGGGGCTGGGTTTGGCACGGGCGGTGAGCGCTGGGGGTCCAGGCGAGGACTGAGGTGGCTTCAAAACCCAGTCCTGTATGCTCATGGCAAATGACAAAAACAAATCTTATCTAGAGCTTCTACAGTTGTTCCTGGGATCATATGGTAATCATGGATATCCTCTTTGAAGAAAAAGTGCTTGTTTTATAAAGCCTTTTGTTGGCCTGTGGCAAAAAAAAAAAATTACTATGTGAGAAAGATCCTGACAGACACATGAAAAACATTTCAAGTTGTGTTATACTATAATTATCCTCCTGGAGTTAGGCATTCATATAATTTTGGTATGACAGCGTGCTAGAAATTTTTTCTTTCCCTGTGATTTTTGTAGGATTCTTATTTTAAAAAGAGCAGGGGTATATTTATCCCCTGTCCCCAGCCTGTTCTTTTCAATCACTGATCAAATGAACCATTGATGTATTAGAATGGAAATAAGCATTTTTGTGGGACCTCATGCTCTTGAGAATCCTTTAAATGCTCAGAGATTCCTATGGGAAAGAGCCGTGTCACTGCGCTTGTGCACCCTGAAGAGTCTTTCAAACATGTGCTCGGTCCTTGCTGGTAGAAGGGCCAACCCATCACTGGCCAGACTGGAGGGCAGGTGCTGGCACATGTGGGATTGGGTTAGGGACTGGAAACCAGAGTAGACAGAGTCGTGTCTTTCTGTGTGATACAGACAGTTTCTTTCAGAGAGAAGATGCAAAAACCGGGTGACCAAAACCCAGTGTTTTCTATAAGGGAAGGCTGATTCAGGCATCCTCTTACCAACGCATATGATATTAAAAAAGAGATGTTCAATGACACTTAAAGGCAACAAATCGAGATGTTAATCAGATGAGGAAGGAACCAAACCTAAAGTGTTCCATAATCATTCAAGACTTCTTAAAAAGGCAAGAGGGAAAATGTAATTTTGTCATATGTGAGGTATTTTTGCAAACATTTTAGGGAAGATTTCTGAGCTGAAAAAGGGAAGATACTGTGCTCTCCATCCACAATGGTGTAGCACCTAATCCATTCAACCCAGGTAGCATCTCCCACCTAAGTTGCCTGTTTCACAAAGAAATTTTTTCTCCTTTTGTTTATTCTTGATTTTTTTCATAAGTTTTCATTCTGAACTGAAAAAGAAATCTGTTTCTGAAAATCCAGATTTCTAGATGAAACTAAACTACTGTTTTCTTGTCCTTCCTACTTATTATGCAGGTTTCTGCTCATGTTCCATTATAGCTTTTGTTACTAGCTACTGTTGACCAGAGTGCTGAAGAATATGAGTCCACATCTAATTTAGTGTGTCAATTCTTGCATATTATACTCTGTTTAAGAAATCTTCAGCCAATTATCAAATACAAGATAGACTTCCTTTTGTTTTTTTCCTAGTCTAAGATTATTTTAGTTGAGACAAAAATAACGGAGAGTTTGCATATTACATGTTTAATGTCAAGGACAGATCATGTAATTTTATCTTTTGCCAGGTTATGCCATAATAAACTGGATTGGGATTACGCAGTTTGTGTGATATGACCCAACCAAAGTACTGCTTTGTGGTACATGGCCTGTTTCACCCCAGTGGTGCAATGTGTTGTGAGGGGCTCAACCATCCCTTACCACTTGGAGAAATATTTTCCCAGTTGCTGGTGCTGCAGGTGATGTTAAACTGGAAAGAAGGCGGCCAAATCCAGTGCTGTCCTCCTGGGCTGCCTGGAATTTCAGGCAATTCTCTGGAAATAGTTCAGATATTTGGTCGTGTGTTTGTTCATTCTCCTTATCTCATGAAGTTACAGAATGCTAATGAGATGTCTTTCTATTTATAGAAAATAAAACATATGGGAAAAGGATTATGTCTGTCACACACTGCCAAGCTGATTTCATAGAGCGACAGCTCTACGGGGAAAGTTTCACTTCCAGTACTCCTGGGAAGTTGAACAAAGACTGTGAGCCAGAAAGCCCGGGTTCCAGTCCCACCATCTGCAAGGCACTTAACCCCCAGTTTCTCCCGTTCATCTGTGGCTTAATTGGTTTAACTACACTTCTCAGTCTGACTTTGGGTGCTGCAGGGTTAATTAATGTGCAGAAAGTCCTTAAGATGCTTGAGTGTAAGTTTTGTTTCTCATGTTTTCACAGCAGCTTTAGAAAGGGGCCTTCATACTCAAGTAAAGCCTTAAGGGTTTCTAAGTTCAAGGTCACCTCTGCTATAATATCTTTTACCGAGATAGTGCAGTGATGGGTAGCACCAGCCATTAATACATCAGTTCTGAGCAACCATTCTGTCACTGCAGAGCTTCTATATGCTTTTCTTTGGTTGTATGTCATCCAGGTATCCCTCAGTGACATCCCACCCTGATAGAATGCTGGAGCTGGTGCAGAGGGGCAGGCAGGCACACGCTGTGCACAACCATGTAGAAATTGAGATATCCCTCAGGCATCTTATGGGGAAATAGAGGGATAGGATGGGTGATAATGTCTTCAGTTTTCTATCTGTGCTTGAAAGATCCCAGTGAAGCAGGTGTTCATGCAAGGTTTGAGGACCGTGAACACGGAACCTGGACTGAATGGCACTGTCAG
>WEIS01091151.1:2676-16472 GCA_013389965.1 Todus mexicanus
GGGGTTATCTCGCTGGCTCCTTTCCCCCAAGCGCTGGCAGGGTGTTCCCGGTGTTGCTGCAGAGCAGCAATTGCTGCAGGAGCGCAGGATGGTGGAACAAATGAGCTGAGATGGTTCAGCGGCAGCTGGGAGTGCCAAGGAAGCAGCTGCTGTGCTGGGAGCGTGTGAGCAGCTCACTGGGTGGCACTGGGGGTACCGAGCACCTCTGCAGGGTCCAGGGGCTGCCCCAAAGCTCCTCAGATCCCACTGGGGAGAAGGGGAAGGGGGGTTAGGGAGAGGCGCAGGGGAGAGTGGGCACAGCGTAGACACAAAACCCAGCGTGGGGGGAAATCTGGTACTGGGTTTGTTCAGGTGATGAAACTGGGGAAGGGTCTGGAGCACAAGTCTGAGCAGCTGAGGGACCTGGGGATGTTGAGCCCGGAGCAAAGGAGGCTCAGGGGAGACCTTCTGGCTCTGCACAACTCCCTGACAGGACCTTGGAGCCAGGGGGGGTCGGGCTCTGCTCCCCAGGAACAAGCGCCGGGACAAGAGGAACTGGCCTCAAGTTGCCCCAGGGGAGGTTTAGGCTGGAGCTGAGGAAGAGTTTCTTCCCCACAAGGGTTCCCCAGGCCTGGCCCAGGCTGCCCAGCCTGTCCTTGGGTGGTTTGAGCTGGGAGTTCTCACCTCTCTGTGATCCGGGGGTTTTTCTGGAGCACTTGCAGATGAGCTGTGGAGGAAGGAACAAGGTGCTGCAGGCTCTGGCTCTGGTCACAGAGTGTTTTCCAGAGAACCCAACAGGCCACGATGCCTGAGGAGCGCACGGGTGATTCATGCTGGATGCTCTGTCCCCTGTGGGCTGCTGGATTTGAGCATGTCCCCTTTATTTCTTGAGGAGAGAGGATCAGGGAGGGCAGCTGAGCGCAGACATGGGGGCTGGAGAGGACACGGGAGGCTGATGCGTTGATCTTGTCTTGCTAAATCCTTTTTTTTTCTCTCCGTACAGATGTTTCCCGCTGGGCTCTGGCTCTAGGATGTTGGAGAACCGAGAGGAAGTAAGATCCTGATGTGGGGTTTGTCTGCTCCTGGCTGGGGTTTGGCAGCGCTGGAGCTGGGGGGGGCTCAGCTGAGGGGCGCTGAGCGCTGTGCAGGGTCCGTGGGGCAGCGCTGAGCAAGGGCTGGAGGTGTCTGTGCTGCCCCCGGGGCAGGATGGATGCACGAACCAGTGCATCACTGGTCCCCATCCCTGTGGGGGATATGGGAACCCGCCCTGAGCCCTGCGAAGGGGCTGAGGCTGGTGCTGGGCGGCGAGCGCTGCCTCCCCGCGCTCAGGCAGCGTTTGTGCCGCAGGAGCTGACGACGGTGCGCGTTCAGGACCCGCGGGTGCAGAACGAAGGCTCCTGGAACTCTTATGTGGATTACAAGATCTTCCTGCACGTGAGTCGGGGCAGGGGGGAGCGCGCCGAGCCGCGGAGCTTGGCAGTGCCGGGTGGGAGGCTCCCGAGCCGCGGTTTCCAGCCACCTCTGGTGGTGAGGAGCTCCACGGTGAGGAGCTCTCTCCTGCTGCTCTGAGGCCAAGCATCTCTCCGGGAGCCTGCTCAGGTTTTCCAGGCACTCTCAGTTCCCCAAAGCCCAGCGCTTCAGGGGGATCCCTTGGTGACTGAGCTCCCAGCGAGGTCCTGCCCCACTCTGCCTTCCTGCCCCTCAGCCACCTGCATTATTTCCATGGTGGTCTGTTGTTTTTTTTGCAGACCAACAGCAAGGCCTTTACTGCCAAGACCTCATGCGTGCGGCGCCGCTACCGTGAGTTCGTGTGGCTGAGGAAGCAGCTCCAGAAGAACGCTGGCTTGGTGTAAGCACAGCTTGTCCTCCTTCCTTCCCCCTCCTCAGCCAGGTGCTGGTTCCCGCTGCTCTGGGAGACCCTTGAGAGCTTAGAACAGTTATGGAGAGAACCCTCAGACACGAACATGGGATACCTGAGCTCCTGGGGTCCAGCTCTGGGCGAAGCAGGGTCTTGGGTGGTGCTGCCACGGGGTCCCGTGTCCCCTCACGAGCCTGAAGTGCTGCCTCTGCTCTGCCCCTGCAGGCCCGTCCCAGAGCTGCCCGGGAAATCCACCTTCTTTGTGGGCAGCACGGATGAGTTCATCGAGAAGCGGAGACAGGGGCTGCAGCAGTTCCTGGAGAAGTGAGTAGAACGTCTGTGAGGGAGAGGAGACGCTGCTCTGGTCTTGCTGCTGTGAGGTGGCACTGGAGCTGTTGATGGTCACCCTGGTGGAGTGGGGCACAGGAGCTGTTGGTGACACAGGGCTTGTAGAAGGTCTTGTCTCTTTCCTCTTGTCCTGTCACTTGTTCCTTGGNCCCTCAGCTCGGCGTGTTCTGTGCTCCTCACTCCCTCTTCTCCTCCTCAGGGTCGTGCAGAACGTGGTCCTCCTCTCCGACAGCCGGCTCCACCTTTTCCTGCAGAGCCAGCTCTCGGTCCCCGAGATCGAGGCGTGCGTGCAGGGCCGGGGCGCGCAGACGGTGACCGACGCCATCCTGCACTACGCCATGTCCAACTGCGGCTGGGCGCAGGAGGAGGAGACTCGCCCCGCGGTGCTTCTGCCGCCGGGAGGGGACCCGCACGCCAGGTGAGGCTCGGGGGGGAAGGATCCACAGCCCCCTTGCTGAGCCTGGAGCTGCTCCGAGCTGGCGACTGGCTGCGACTCGCTTGTGGGTCTGATTTGAAATGGTTGGTGGCTGTGCAAGGGGCTTTTCACCACTCTCAAAGGACTTTCACCAGTAGCAAACAGCCTGAGCTGCCAGGTTTTCTAAGAGACCCTGGAATGGTTTTGGATTTCCCTGTCCCATCCTTCCCTGCAGCCATTTCAGGGAATGAAGTTGAGCTTCCCCAGCCCTGTGCACTAATTGGGCAGGATTCCCGGGGGCTGGCTGAGCAGAGCTGGACCTCTTGGGGTCACCAGCCTCCCCAGGAGGGTGACCTGTCCTGGCCATGGCCCAGGCTTAGCAGAAAAGAGCTTGAGTTTCTCAGAAGAACTTAAGCTGAGGTTTACGAAGCTCTTCAGCTGCTTTCCTCCCTTAATCGCTGGGGAGCGAGGAGCCTGTGGAGGCTTGCAAAGCTCAGGCTTTCTGTGCGTCTTCATCCCTGCAGCGTGAGTGGGTTCTGCAGCTCCCCGAGCCCGCTGGAGCTCTGGAGTGCTTGCTGCATGCTGAGGAAATCCCTGGGAGGTGGCTGGCCCCTCCTGCAGCCAGTCAAGGGGGGGGTTTTTTGAAGGCGGGGAGGGAGGCAGCTGACTTGGTGGGAGAGGAGGGAGAACATCCTCAGTCTGCTGGTGCTGAGCAAGCACAGAGCTCACCTGCATCTGCGAGTCGTTGTGGCAGGCGTGGGGTCCCTGGCTGGGCCCAGCAGAGACGTTCTGGGTGCCCTCACCCCCCAAATCGCAGCCGTTTCCCCTGCCAGGCCCCTTCTGCCCCATCCAGCGCCCGCGCTCCTTCGCTTTGCTTTCCGAATAGCAGGAAGAAAGAGGGGTCTGGACTCCAGCGAGAGACCTGGTGTTAAATAGAGCCCTTCTGGTTTAAGGCAGGGTGTTGAGGGAGCGCGGCAGCCCCGGCTCAGGGGTAGGTACCCAGGCAGTGCGGGGCTTCGCGCGTCCCTTGCGCTGGCGGCAGCGTCCCCTCCAGTTCCTGCTCTGGGCTTGCGTGAGGGAGCTGGAACGAGCGGCGGCTGCGGCGCTGAGCCGGTTGGACGCTGAGGGCTGTGCCCAGGGGAGGCAGCGGCTGATGTGGAGCCACGCAGGCACCTCAAGCATCTTCCCTGCATCCCTTCTCTGCTCTGACCTGTTCTCTCTCCTCCCAGCGGTGCCGGGCTGGGAAACCCGCAGGGTCCGAGCCGCCTGGAGCCCTTCCCCTACTGGAGCGACTTTGGCATGGACGATGCCCACTCGGACAGCCCCGAGGAGCCGGCGGAGCCCTTGGGTGGGCAGCGGGAGATGCAGTGAACGGCTCCAGCGACCTCACCCAAGACCCGCAGCCCTCGCTGGAAGAGGGACGTTTGCTGAGCCAGAGCCATGTCCAAACTGGTGAGACTGGGGCTGCACTGGGAACGCGGCCTCGTCCTGGGCGCTGCGGTGTCCGGGGCTCACGTGCTCTCTCCCTGCTGACTCTCGACTGTCCTTGATGTCCCGGGCGGGCGCGTTCGTCTCGCTCTTCTCTCTGCAGAAGGAGCCTAGTGGTAGTGAAACCGTGTTTGTTGTTCCCATGGCCTTTGCTCTCAGACTGGAGCCGCAGCGGGGCTGGGCTGGGGGCCGGTGCCCGTGAGGTTCTGTGTTCTTGGCGTGTCCCTGGCCTGAGGCAAGGTGGGACACGCTGGTGTGTGTCCAGCACGATGGAGGACGGCCTTCCTCGGTGAGCAGGGGCTGGCTGCTGCCCAGCGTCTCTCTCCAGCTCAATCCCCCTGTGGAAACACCCGTGGGCAGGGTGGTCTCAGCTGCCTGGAACCAGAGCCCACCCGTGGGCTGCAAATGCCACATGCCCCACCTGGGGCCTTCCCAGCACCGCTCACCCCGCCGGGAAACAGGTCGGTAGGAGGTGGAGGGGGAGAATTTTGTCTCCCCTGCCCTTTGGAGGGGCTGCTCCTTCCCCAGGAGCTGCCAGGGCCATGCACAGGGGGGAATTCGGGGCCTCGCAGCCAGGATGGAGTTTGCTTGGGAAGAAGGAGCTTGAAGCTGCCTCCGAGTCGGTGTCCGGCAGCGCTGGGGGCTCCGGCTCCTCCATTCCTCTCCCTGGGCTCTCCTGCACCTTCTCCTCCCTCCCCTCCTCCGGGCACTGGTGGAGGCAGAGCCGACGTGCTCTGACTTGAAATAAAAAATGAACTCGAAGAGACTTACTGGTTGCTGGCAAATGTCTGTCCTCGCTGCGGGGGCGGAGGCAGCCGAGGCCGAGCTAATTGCGGAGGGATGTTGGCTTTAGGGAAAAGATGGGAGCGGGGAGTGTCTCGCACCCCCTCCCAGGGGGCTGANCATGGACCCCATTCCTGCACCCAAGGACCCCCTCCTGCACCCATAGATACCCCTCCTGCACCCATAGATACCCCTCCTGCACCCATGGACTCCTTCCTGCACCCACATACCCTTCCTGCACTTACAGATACCTCTCCTGCACCCACGGACCCCTTTCTGCACCCAAGGACCCCTTCCTGCACCCACAGACCGGCTCCTGCACCCACGCCTGCCCTCACCCGCGCACGGCCTTTGCCTCACGCTGGCAACNCCTGCACCCAAGGACCCCCTCCTGCACCCAAGGACCCCTTCCTGCACCCACATACCCTTCCTGCACCCATAGATACCCCTCCTGCACCCAAGGACCCCTTCCTGCACCCGCGCCTGCCGTCACCCACGCGCGGCCTTTGCCTCACGCTGGCAACGCGCCCTCGGATGGGGCCACATCCTGCCCCTGGCACAGTTTGTGCCACGAGCTGGGCCTGGCACTGCCACAGCCATCGCTCGACGCCTCGCAAGGAGATGGATTTGGGACTCCAGCTCCTCTGCCGCCACCTCGCAGCCCCCCGCGGTGCCCACCCTGCCCACCTCCCGTCCGCGGCGCTTCGGAGCCAGGCAGGGATTATTTTTGGCGCTGTTGATCGGCTTTGCGGAGCTGGTGGGACAACAGTGACTCAGAGGCGGCCGCGGTGGGGGGTGGGAATCGGCCCCGCTCCTGCCGGGAGGGAGCTGAGCGTCGGTGCCCACCTCAGAGAGCCCCAGGGCTGGGGTCCTGCCTGGGTACGGGGTGGGTTTGCTGCGGGCGGTGGCTCTGGGGAGGGGGTTAAGGTCCCTTCGGCCACGTTGCGGGGGGGTTGTGACAGCTCTGGGTGGGGTCAGGACCACGGCGGGCACACGAAGCCGCTGCAGGTGACCTCCCTTTGCCACCCAGAGCGGGTGAGGCCGGCTCAGCCCCCTCCCCGTGCCCCCTCAGCCTGGCACGTCTCTCTCCTCGCCGGCGCCTGCCAGCACAACAGCCTCGCAGCTTGGAAGGCGGCCAAGGCTCTCCAGACAGCGCAGCCTCAGCTCACCCCCCTGGCCAGGCCGCCTCGCCAGCGAGCGCTGCGAATGAGCCCTGGTGCTTTGCCCACCCCCAGACCCTGCCCTGACGCAGCGAATTGTGCCGAGGGGGATGGATCCGGATCCAACCTGGGGCTGGAGCAGCTTGTGCTTGGCCAGAGCATCCTGCTCCCGTCCCTGCTCCTCAAGCAGAGCCACAAGGGCTCAGCTCAACAATCCTGGGCCGGACGGTGGAGCTGGGGCAGGATCAGGCCCTGGTTTGAGCATCAGGAGGGGTAACGGGGAGCAAGCGGCCGTTTCCCACATGGGCTGGAGCAGATGGGTCCAGTCAGCGCCCAGTCCTGGGCTTTTTTTGCACCAGAGCTTCTACCTGGGCAGGAGCAGCAGCTCCACCCTGCTGGGATCCCCAAGAGCTCCCAGGAATGATGCTGGAGATGGATGCTGCTCCCTCTCACAGACGAGCTGCTGCTGCTTGCGAGATGCTCCTGGCTGGGGAAATGGAGCCGGGCGAGCGCCGAGCATCGTGCCAAGGGAGAGTTTCCCTCTCCGGGAAACGCTCTGCGGCTGGACGAGCAGCTCGGCGACGCGGGAGGGATTTGAGCCAAGCTTGGTCCTGCCAAGCTGAGCTCAGGACACCCCAAACCCAGCCCTGCCTGGGAGGTGCCATCGCTGGGGCGAGCGAGGCCGTGTGTGTCTCTGTGTGTGTCAGGGGGACCCTGCGAGGCAGCAGGCGCCGGGTTGGGGTCAGCTGCATCCCCACAGCCCCCTGGCGTCCCCCAGTTTCCATTTGGCTCCCCAACATCTGTACAGCTGTGCCTCGGAGTGCCCGGGCTCGCCCCACAGGTGATGCTCCTGCTGGGGCACCAAGGGGGTGCCCCAGGGGTTTTGGGGGGGCTGCTCTGGGGCAGCCCAGGGGGTTTGGGCACCCTCCGTGGGAAGGCTGCAGTCAGCAGGTACCTACCACCATCTAGTGGCCCTTCAGCCAAGTGCGGGAGGAGGAGGAGGAGGAGGAGAAGGAAAAGGAGGAGGAGGAGGAGGATGTGCTGGATTAATCCTCAGTGTAGGTTGGGATGGGCCTGGATGGTTGGGGGTGTCTCTGGGGATGCTCAGAGCTGGAGCTGGAGGTGAGGAGCCACCAACCACAACCCTCTCCAGCTCCAGACCCATCCCGAGTCTTGGAGCACCCAAACGTGGAGAGGAAAATGGTTTTTATTGTGGGCTGCCAGTCCCCACTGGACCCCCCCTTGGCACGGCAGCGGGTACCACGGGGCTCCAGGGCACCGCGCCTGGGTTGGGTGGTGGGACGCGGGGTCTCCTGGTGCAATGGGATCCTGAGCGAGGCTGGTGCTGGGGATGGGGTCGCTGGGATCTCAGCAGGGCCAGGGAGAGAAGCACCTGGATCTGGGGAGGGGGAGAGATGTGGGTGATGGTGGGGAAGGGGATGCCGAGTTGCAGCGGGACTGACACGGTGTCGGTGGGTGGGAGATCTTTGGGTGAACATGAAAGTCTCTGTCTGCAGCTTGGCTCTACACCCCCTCCAGCCCTGCCTGTGCCTCAGTTTCCCCATCTGCCAAATCCTTCCAGAAAGGGGTTTGCCTGGGATGCAGCCACTGCTTGGCGTGGCAGCCGGGGGACACGCAGCCCCCTGGGTCCAGTGAAACCACCTGAAGCCCAGGGAGGGCCACTGGGCACGGCAGCCTTGGCCCTGAGCTGCAGCCTCCCGTAATACGGAGACCAGGAGATGGAGCCAAAGCCATTCCTCCGGGCTCAGCACCCCGCAGATGTTGGGGCACCCCAGGAACGGAGCCACGTCCCCGGCGCCCACCTCCACACCCCATCCCTGGCAGGCGCGGGCACCCCAGGCACCCCGGGCTGCCACCTCTCACCGTGGGAGCCGCCGCCCTCACGGCTCCTCCAGCTCGTAGGCGGGCGTCACGAATTCCTTCGGGATGATGCCCACCTTGCCGTTGAGTTTGCCGACCCACCAGCCGTCTGCGTCGTACTCCTGGGGAGACAGAGCAGGAGGGACTCGGGTTCAGCGTCCCAGGTCCCTTCCCTCGGTGCCTGGATCTGCAGAGAGCAGCCCCCCCCCCGAAAACCCCCCAGTCCTGCTTCTCCTCCTGGTAAATCCTTCCCTGTCCTTCCAATCCCCCCCTGCTCCTTCATCCTGCCCCGCTCCGGGTCCTGCAGGGTTTTGGGCTCGCTGGGAAACTCAGACTTGGAGATTTCGGGGTATTTTACTTCCCGACGACAGCTCTTGGGAGGTCGCAGGGCCCAGCCTGGAGCTCTCGGGAGCATCTCCAGGTGGGTCGTGCCTGGGTAACGTGTCCCCTCGACAGATCTAGGGGTGATTTTCCCCCGACAGCAGATGCTGGAGGCAAAGACTGACAGAGAACAGCCCCCCCCAGCCCCGGTGTGTGAGAGGAGGGGTGAGCACACGCAGCCTGAAGAAGCCTGCTATCAAAATAGCAGATTTTTTCTTTCGAGGAGATGTTACAAGTGATGTGCTCAGCAGAACATCCCACCCTGTGTCCTGTGTGAGCTCTGAGCAACGCCCTTCCCAGCCTGGCTGGGGCATTTAAGGGGTCCCCAGTTCATCCCTGCTTCCCAGCTGGGTTTTACTGGGGCGTGGGGCTGAACCACCACAGACAGAGAGACAGAGAGACAGACAGAGAGACAGACAGACAGACAGAGAGACAGACAGACTCTGCTCCCAGCTCCCAGGAACCCCAACACCTCCCAGTTTGGGATCCCAGAGCTCCCCAGGACCCCCTACTCCAGCAAACAGCTGAGTCCAGGCCCCACGACGCTGCTGGAGAGGAAGGAGCAGGGAGAGATGGAGGCTCCATCCCAGCAGGGAGCAAAAAAATTCCTCCTGCAAACCCAGAAGGACCAAATTTGGGTCCCTGTAGCCTGGAGATTCTGGGGCAGAGGGGCCGAGCTGCACCCCGGGCGTGACGCGGAGCCCCCAGCCTCCTCTCCCCTCTGTTCCGGCTCCGCCGCAGCCCGAACGCTACGAGGTATTTTAAAATAATTTCTGCTTTGATGAATTGCCGCGATTGCTCCTAATCAAAGGGAGGAAAATGCAAATGAGAGCCAGCCGAGAACTCGCGGCGCCGAGCGTTTTATTTCGCCGCGCGGTGCCAGAAAGAATTAAAACAACATTAAACTCCCGGCAATAATGTTTAAGTCCTCGTTTCCAAGTGCCAAATTGCACCGCTCTGGATCATACAGATGTTCGTTAATTATGCTAATTTTTATTAAACTATTAAAAAAACGAGGAGCGCGCTGGCACGGCGAGGCAGAGCCCAGTGCAGGGTGAACTCTGCTCTCGTCTGGAGGTGCTCGTTTCCAGCTCGCCAACGTGCTGATGCCTGAGACTGGCTTTTGGAGACGGGGGGGTGAGGAGGAGGAGGAGGAGGAGGGAGCTGGAGGCTGGGGTTTTTTTGCTGGAATCTACCTAATTACACATTAATGGGGCCTCTGCGCTCAGTACCTGGACTGGGTTGGGGAGGGGGAAGTAATTTAGCCGAGACTTTCCAGAAGGGACTGAAAACCTGCTAATAGGGAAGGGAATTGGTCCAGCGAGGTTGGAGGAGGGGGCTGAACGTGCTGCTGCTTCGGCAGTGGGATGCTCGGACCCCTCCACCCACTAAACCGCCAGCGGGTGCTCAGCAGGGTGCTGGAGGTAGCACCCGTGGGTGCTGCTGGCACGCCAGGAGCCCCTGGGGATCCCAGAACCAGCTCCAGAAATGCAGCAAGGCTGAGCAAACTGGGAACCCAGTGCCCTTTCCAGGCTGCCACGCGAGAGGCAACTGGATTTGGGGGTGACCCCAGCAGCCACCCCTCCCCACCCCCAGCCATCCTCTACGCGGCCGCAGTGACCCCAAAAGCTGCGATTTGCTCCCGGAAGGAAGAAAGCCCCTCAAAACTCTTCTCCCCATTTCGTTCCCGTGATTCCGAGCAAACCCGGAGCAGCCGCTTGTTCCGATAATCGCCCGCAATCGGGGCTTTTATGGCAGGTTGGTGCACGGGGCCGTAAAATCCTTTATGCCACTCGTCTCCAGCGGTGAGGGAGAAGGAGAACGGGGAAAAAGAAACAACAAGGCGACAGCCACAACCTGGTTTCCCTCCCTGCCTTGCCCCACGCAGGAGCGACGATGCTCTTCCGAGGATTGGGGAAAACAGAATCCCTGAGTGACCCAGCTCCGGATCCACCATCCCCATCACGGGGGACATCCCACAGCCCAAGGCCACAGTCGCAAAGGTGGCGATGGGAACACGGCCAACCATCCCCTGCACATCCCACGCCTCCTGGTGCGACCCTCAACGTGCTGCCCCATCTCCCCAGAACCTCTTCCCCTGCTCCACCAAGCTCCGGTTGTCCCAACCAACATCCCTCCTGCCCCTCGGTGAGGAGCCCGAGCTCCCCGTGCTGCTATTTACTCCCCGGTGGTGCTCCCAAGCCCTCGTTGCCACCACGCTCCTTCCCCAGCCCTCGTAAACAACCCCGTGGGGGCTTCGGGCAGGCCATTAATCAGCCCCTCCTCGCACAGGAGATCGATGACGCTTTGATGGATGCTGAAGGAAAAGCCAATCAGTCAGGGACTTATTGGTTTATGATTGCTCGGCCCCATTATTAGTGCTTGTGTGTCAGACGTTATTGTGAGGAAAACGGAGGAATCTCATTCCTGGATGAGGTACGGCGGGCACGAGGGGTCGGCTGACACTGATGAGTTTTAGACGGGGTCAGCTCCGCATCTCTTTACCTCGGGAAGAGGCGGCAAGCTCTGAAATCCAGGGGCTACCTGTCCTCGGGGGACTCGGAACCAGCAGGAGCGGAGGGACGTGGCTGGGAACACTGGATCCTTGGCACGTCACCCAGCCTGGTGCATGGAGCAGTTGACGTAGGTGATGCTCACCCTTTGCTGCAGATCTTGGCCCACCCCGTCACCTGCTCTTTTGTAGGGTAAATCCCATCAAAATCAACGGTTCCCACTTGTTTCCAATGATTCGGTTCCCAGCTGCTGCGAGGAGCTGAGGACCCTCAGCCGGGACTGGGGCATTGCACCTCCTTGTCCTGTCTTACTCTGGCATCACCAAGGGTGGTCATGGTGTTCCATCTCACCAGGGCCTGTGTGTCCCATTCCCTCTGAATCCACGTGTCCCATCCCAGCAGGATCTGTGTGTCCCATCCCGTTGGGATCTGTTCCATTCCAGCAGGATCTGTGTGTCCCATCCCGTTGGGATCTGTTCCATTCCAGCAGGATCTGTACGTTCCATCCCACTGGGATCCGTCCCCTCCCAGCAGGGTCTGTGTGTCCCATCCCACCAGATTCTCCACATCCCAGCCCAAGGGGAAGAAGCCAACAGACAAGAGGGGTTCAGAGTAAGCAGCACTGAAGGAGATGGAGGGAGAGGAAGGTGATGGTCCCCAGCAGAAGAAGACCAGGCAGAAGTGACCACCTGGGGTGGCACGTGAGCGGTTTTGGCAAGGACAACAGCTCAGCTCCTCCTTCACTTCTCGGGCTTCCCGTGGGGAGACCGGCCCGACCGAAGGCGTTCAGGATTTACCCCTTTAGTCACTTCCCAGTAAAAACCAGCAACCGACCACCCAGCCGAGCACGGCAGCACCACGAACCGAGGCACCCGCTGACCAACCAACCCCGAGAACATCACGGCGGCGGCAGCGCCCGACTTATGGACACCCCCCACACACCNGGGCCGTGCGTGCGATTTGTGCGGCAAATCGGAGGGCAGTTATTGTGCTGTTGCTGGGAGGCGATTAGCGAGGCTGTTTAGAAGCAAACAGGCTGGAAGGGAGCAAAAATCATTTCCAAAGAATCGCTTTTATTAATCTCCTTCCTCGGCCTCCTGCTTTCGCGTGCGGCGGCCGCCACCGCTGCCTCTCGCTGCAGGGTCCCATCCTGCCCAGAGCTCCACATGCTGAACGGGAGCTGGTGCTGGGTGAGGGGGGACACCAGCGTTGCCGGGTCCAGCTCAGGCACAAACCCTCTCCCTGCCTCAGTTTCCCCATCACACCAAGACCAAACCCCCCAAGTGGCTTTTTGGGACTTCAAGGGGCCGCTCAGAAAGATGGGGACAGACTGTGGAGCAGGGCCTAGTGGGACAGGACAAGGGGAGATGAGTTTAAATGAAAAGAGGGAGATTTAGACCAGAGAGAAGGAGAAATTGTTGGTGCTGAGGGTGGGGAGAGCCTGGCCCAGGTTGCCCCGAGAGGTGGTGGCTGCCCCATCCCTGTCCCCATTGCAGGGGAGGTTGTTGGGGGCTCTGAGCAACCTGCTCTAGCTGCAGATGGCCCTGCTCCCTGCAGGGGGGTTGGAGAAGATGACCTTTAAAGGTCCCTTCCAACCCAAACTATGATTCTCTGATTCTGTCAGATCTACCTGGAGGTCCCTGCTCCCTCCCCAGGCTGCCACCCTCAAATCGCCCCCAGAGCTGTGGGCAGGGTCCAGAGTGGGGGTCTGTGGGGGGCAGGGGATGCACGGGATGCCNCACCGGGGCAGGAGGGACGCGCATCCCTTCGGACACCCCAGGGCCACACGGCCGGGGCGGGCGGACCAGACGGGCAGAAGGTGCAGCTGGAGCCCTGCCAAGCGCCGGGGCCAGGCCAGGAGACAATAGCAGAGGCGGCGGCGTCCGATCCGCGGCGCTGCCGGGCTCGGGAGCCCGTGTGAAAGTGCCGTCTATTAATATTTATTCCATCAAGCGAGCGGGCGGCTCTCGCAGCTCGGCTGCGGCTCCGGCGCGCTCTGACCGCAGCACCAACCCTCAGGCACCGCAAAACACAATTTGAAAACAATGTGACGGAAATGTTTAATCTGCTCAGCCCATCTGTGCTGCGTATTTCTCCAGATCTCCCTGAGAGAGGCGCCTTCGAATCTCCAACACCGCCTTTAATATTCTCCTAAATCACCTCCCCACTGCACTTCAAGGGCCATTGCTACAATATCACAGGTTCATCGAGAGTGCACGGGAGAAAAGGGGGGGGNCCAAACCCCCCAAGTGGCTTTTTGGGACTTCAAGGGGCCGCTCAGAAAGATGGGGACAGACTGTGGAGCAGGGCCTAGTGGGACAGGACAAGGGGAGATGAGTTTAAATGAAAAGAGGGAGATTTAGACCAGAGAGAAGGAGAAATTGTTGGTGCTGAGGGTGGGGAGAGCCTGGCCCAGGTTGCCCCGAGAGGTGGTGGCTGCCCCATCCCTGTCCCCATTGCAGGGGAGGTTGTTGGGGGCTCTGAGCAACCTGCTCTAGCTGCAGATGGCCCTGCTCCCTGCAGGGGGGTTGGAGAAGATGACCTTTAAAGGTCCCTTCCAACCCAAACTATGATTCTCTGATTCTGTCAGATCTACCTGGAGGTCCCTGCTCCCTCCCCAGGCTGCCACCCTCAAATCGCCCCCAGAGCTGTGGGCAGGGTCCAGAGTGGGGGTCTGTGGGGGGCAGGGGATGCACGGGATGCCCGAGTGCTCCGGGTCCAGGGGTGCTCCAGGTCCAGGGGTGTGCAGGGTCCATGAGGTGATGCGTGGGGTGCAGAGGATGTGCGGGATCCAGGGGATGTGTGGGGTGTGGGGATTTGTGGGGGTCTGGGAGGTGACGCGGGGGAGGATCTGGGGATGCGCAGAGTCCAGGGGCTGTGCCGGGGCCCAGGAGCTGACACTGGTGCTGGTGGGGAACACACACAAGGCCGATGCCACGAAGATGCTCAAGGGTGCAGGGGAGGCTCAGGTGTCCCTGGGGTGCTGCAGG
>WEIS01091151.1:25060-42241 GCA_013389965.1 Todus mexicanus
TCCCAACTCAAGCCTTGCGTCTTCTCCGTTCCGCGGCTGCCGCGAGCATCCGTCGCGCAAAGTAATTTACGGGGGAAAAGCTCTCAGGACCGATCGGTTACGTGTGAGGAAGCCGGCACAAGAGTCGCAATCTGGAGCCACTGAAGAGAGTGAAACCCCTGCCGTGACTCCAAGCTGTGTCCCCGAGCTGGCACGGGGAGGGGTTGGGGACCTGACCCTTTTGGTCGCGGCTGGGATGGAGCGAGGCACCAGCAGTAGAGGCGTGGGCACGGGGGGCTGTGGGTATCCCCCCCAGGGACAGCCCTGGTGTCACCTCCCTGGATAAATGAGGTGCTGAGCTGGGGCTGGGGGTTCAAGTGCCTGGAGCACGTCAACCCCATGTCCCGGGTGGCAGCAAGTCTCTAAATGCCGCCCGCTTTGAGATCCACGGATGGGGAATTCTCAGCCTGCCAGAAAGGGCTGGTGAAGCCCAGACTCTGCTGCTGCTGCCGGGGATGCAGCCGCCTCCGTGAGGATGCGCAGGAGATGGCTTCAAATACACCAGCTGAAAACCTCCGTGGTGGCTGCAAACTGTCGTGGAGGTGGACAAAGAGCTGCTGGGCAGCCCACGGCAGGTTTGGGGCTGTGCCAGGGTGTCCAGCTCAGAGAATGTGGGAGAAAAGGGCTGCGGGTCCAGCCTCAAGGGCTCTTCAAGATGGACCAAGCCTCCAAGGAGAGGCCTGGTGCTGCCACTGCCTCTCTCCTGCCCATCACTGCGGCGTCTGATCCCTTGTGTCCACCCCAGGGCCAACCTGTGGCTACCACCAGGGTGCCAGAGTAAATGTGGTTGTTTTACTCAGCTATAAAACGTGGCCTTGGACTGAGACTTGGAGGTGCTCTTCATCTCCTAAGGTCTGGACCCACCACGGCTGAGCCATCGCTGCACCCGCTGCCCTTCCCCACATCGGGTCCACTTGACCTTCCCTGGCAGGTGCCAGCTGAGGGTAGATGGGGCACAACCACCACATCCATCGCTCTTCCTGCACCTTATCGGGGTGCAAAGTGTGTTGCAAACCACCGTCCACACCACGCAACCCCCCCAAGCTCATCGCCCTTCCCGTGCCGGCTCGCACGTCCCAGAACATCACCCGTAAAACGCCACCGCCCCCAGCTCATCTCTGCCAGCCGAGGCCACCACGGTCCGGCTGGGACCAGCTGGGAGCCAGGACAGAGCCCTGCGGGGACAAGCAGGGGAGGACAGAGGGTCACAGCCACCGGTGGCTTTGCTCTGGGCCCCGCAGACCCGTTAATGCAAACCCTTAATTTATTCACCTGCCGAAGGGAGCCCTGGTCACACCCGGCTGAGCAACTCAATTACCCCTGTAATACCTGAGCACCGGCACGTACAGACTCCAGCGCCATGGAAAAAAACAATAATATTAAAAAAGAAACGAATCTCGCTTTGGGGCATCTGAAAATGCCACGTGTAAAGAGTTGGAGGGGTATCGATGGGTCACGGAGAGGGGAGCAGGAGGACAAGGTTCAGATCCCAACATTCCCGCTCCTCCTCCTGCTAATTTGCTGGTTGAACTGTGGATTTTGATTTTTCCCCGTTTCATCTGCTTTTAACCTTGCGATTGAGCCCCAGCCCCGTTGTGACGACCACCGGGATGCTCGTACCTTGCTCAGGATGTAGATGAGGTCTCCGCATTGGAAGGAGAGCTCGTCGGGCTGGTCGCCGCTGCAGTCCCACAGGCCCAGGTAGTAATTAGCGTAATCTCGTTGGGGAACTCCTGGGGAGCCAAAGGGAAAAAGAGAGGTCAGGGAATTAATTATATGGGGAAAGATTGGGGGTGTTGCGGGGAGAGGGGCTTCGATTTTGTTGGGGAAAGGAAGGAAGAAATTGCTCCTCGTGTCCAACCTAAACCTCCCCTGGTGCAACTTGAGGCCTTTTCCTCTCGTCCTCTGTAAACACACACGTGAGTTTTGTAGAAAACATCCCAGCAACGTTTCCAGAAGGAAACATTTCCATCTCTGCCACCTCAGAACAGGATTTTCCACCCCAAAAACTGGCCCAGAGACCAGGGCCACCACAAAGCATGGGTGCTTGCTGTGGGGACAAAGCATCCTGCCCTGTGATGGGACCAGCTGTCCATCAAGGACTTGCAGAGCCCCATGACTGGAAGAGATGCTCCTCTGCCCAGTTTGCTGGCTGGGGAAGCAACTTGTCCCAGCACATCCAACAGATCCTTCACAGCATCAAACCAACCACCTCAAAGCCCTCAGAATCCCTGTTTTCAAACACGCAGGATGGCTTAAAACCTGCTCCTGAACCAAAGGCTTCAGGCAGGAGAATCCCTCTGATGGCTCAGTACCAATGTGGGGACGAATCCAGATGCCACAACACGGGCACCTCTGCATTGTGACCCCCTCCCCTTGGATAATTAAACCCAGTAAAGTCACATCGAGCTGTTCCTGTGGCCCACGCGGCTCCGCCACGCGGCTGCACCGAGCCCAGAAAGCAAGAATAGAAACCAGCGAGCGCGTGTCGGAGGAAACGGTTCTGATACGGGGTCAGGGACCGAGCGCTAAGGGTGCGTCTGGAGCGCTGTGCCCCAGCTCTGATCACCTAAATATGAAAAAGGACATTACAGCGATGGGTAACGGCACGGCAGGGAGCAACCGGAATGACTCGGGGACTTGGGGAGCTCGAATAGAAAGGCTGGGAAAAAAAGTAAATAAATAGAGAGAGAAAAAAAAAAAGAAGGGGAAAAAAAAAAAAAAGTAGGTCTGCATCCTTTGGAAAGTATTAAAGGAGGAGCAGAGAGTGGCGAGGAAAAGATTGCGAAGGGAATAAGAGGAGTAGGAGCTACTGAGTTATTTAAGCTCGAGCTGAGTGCAGGGACCAGAGGGGATGAGCTGGAGGCAGAGGAAATATCAGGGAGCTGAGCGGGAGGACGAGGCGAGCGGCGGCTTTGGAAGGAGGTGGCAAATTGTGTAATTAACACTGAAGGTCGTTGCGGGAGGGGTTTTGAGGATGACACTGCAATGTGAAGAATATAACCCGGTACGGGGAGATGGTGCTTGGCACCGAGCTGCTGGGGTCCCCTGGGACATGAGGTTGGGGAAAGGCTGCTCCAGTGGCATCAAAAATATCAGTAATTCTACGGAGCATCATCGTGAACTTGGTGCCGGAGAGATTTAAACACCAGCACCCCCCTCCCTCATCACCCTCAGCTCCTCCTTGGGCAGAGCTCTGCTCTGGGGCACCAAGGTCTTGGGAGGGGAAGGTTTGAGGGTCTTGGAAGGTGCTTGGGTTGAGGGAGAAAATACATCTTCCTTCAAGATGTTTCGAGAGCCCAAAGTGCCTGTTTCCACCCCAGAGCTCGGCCAGGACAGGGATCTGACGTCTGCTCGCCTGCAGGGAGGGGGAAGGCTGCTGGGAAGCTGGAATCGGCTTCATCTCAGTTGTCCATCCTTTCCCAGGAACTCCTGGCATCTGCCTCCCTCCCCTCCATCTGCTCCTTCAAACTTATCAGAGGACCAAGAGGATCTTGAAGGCATCTGACCACCTTGGAGGCATTTGGCCACCCTGGCAAGGAGTGGAGAAAGGAGAAGCTGTTGGTGAAACAGAGACTTTGCTGAAGCCACGAGCATGAGCCTGGCTCTGGCAGCTCTGCCCTATCCAAAGCGAGCCCATTTTCCAGCCCAAGGGAAGGTTGGTGCTCCCAAAAGCTTGCGTATATTTTTCCAGCACCGTCAGCTGCTCAGATGGAAGTTCTCGGCCCTCCTTCCAACCCTGCCTTCCAAAGATCAGAATTAATTGCTCCAATGAGGAAGCTGCCTCGTGCGGAGCGTGCGGGTGGGCAGGCGCTGCCACGGCTTCTAAAGCACCCGAGAGGTTTGTGCCAGCTACCCAGAATATCTGGTGAAAATTAAGACCTAAAAAGATCCTGGCTTGGATTTTAGCACTCAAAGATCAGGCCAGGTCCAGAGAGCTTCACTCGGCAGCCCCCGCAGGGGATGGTGAATGGCCAGGATCCTCCAGACCTGCCGGCTGTGGGCTGGGTGGACAGTGGGTCAGATCCATACGAGCCATCCCAGGACTCCGGCGCTACCCTGCGCTCATTCTGCTTGTTGTTACAGAAAACGAGGTTACCTTTAAAAAGCCCCAGCGCCCCGTCTAGACGTTTAAATCTGCGTCCAGGGCAGAGCCGTGATTTCAGCACGCCTGATTTACACTGATGTAAGTGGGACGAGAGTCTGCTCCTGCCTTTACGGGCCTCGGGGTCATTAAGAAAACCAGCCGAATGTGACAACCGCATCATTTTCTCCTGCAGCCCGAGCAGCCCTGAGCAGGGGCTGTGGGAGAGGCACGATCCGTCCCGGCCCCTTCGCTTCGGGCGTGTTGCTTCGGAAGCCTGTTGATGCTGAAACCTAATGACAACCGTCTGCAGCTCAGGGGGTTTCGCCGCTGCGCTCCTGCTTGGTAAAACCTCCTGCCGGGCTGAGCGCAGGGAACCGGCCGCGAGGCTTTTGCTTCATCTAAGCAGAGGAATTTTGCTCTGTTTGTTCACGACTGGTGACTTCGCGCTGCAGCGGCAGCCCCGGAGCCCCGGCCGGCGCAGAAAGCAGAGGATTAAGCAGCCTCGAGCGGAGCAAATGCGCGTCCGGGCAGGAGCAGCCTGCAGCTCTCAGCTGGATTCGTTGGGCTGCTCCAGCGCGGCGACATCCTCGTGGTTCTCAGAAATTAGAAACACCAGTATTCTATTAGCCGAGTGCTCGCCTGGTGCTTTGGCCGTGGTAAGGAGCGAGCTCAGTCTCCCCTCCTGCAGCCCGAGGATTCCCAGCAGCTTTTGCTCGCCCTTGGTCTACTTGGACAGAAGCACCAGTTGCCGACGCCAAAGACACGAGGGACGGGGCTCCCGAGGCTCCGATAACCTTTCCCTCTTGAAACCCAGCCCAGCTTTGCAGGGGCAAGAGTCTGAGATATTATTTAGCACAAAACCAGATGCAGGATTTAAAGCGATCGTGACAATGTTAATAACTAACCCGGTTATAACGATCAACAATAATTAGAACCGCCGGGCAGAGGCTAATGAGCACGAGGAGGGTGTTTAAATGTTGGCAGGGCTGTGACAGGCGAGAGCCAAAATCCTCGGGGTGGCTTTAGGGTGCAGGTTCATCATCAGCTGTGGCACCAGCCGGCCCCGGCACCGTCCTCTGCTCCCCACTGACCCTCACCTCGAGCTGGAACACCCATGGAGGAGCTGCTTCTCTGCTGCATGCTCATGGAATCACAGAATCCTTTTGGTTGGAAGAGACCTTGCAGATCATCCAGTTCAACATTAACCCAGCGCTGCCAGGGCACCACTGCCCCGTGTCCCTCAGCACCACATCTCCACGGCTTGGAAACCCCTCCAGGGATCACGGGGACTCCCCCCCTGCCCTGGGCAGCCTGGGCCAGGCCTGATCAACCCTTGACAGCGGGCAAGAAATTGTTCCTCGTGTCCAACCTTAACCTCCCCTGGTGCAACTTGAAGCCATTTCCTTGTGTCCTGTCACCTGTTCTTTGGGAGAAGAGAAGTTGGCTGAAGGGATCTGTTGGATTGAGCTTTCCAGAAACACCGGGCAGTCGGGCATGGGTGCTCTCGGACCACCAGGAGGGTTAAACCAGCTGAGCAATGCTTGGGGTGCTCATGTATTCAAGGTGCCACAAGCCAGTTTAGCCACCCATCTAACACTGAATCCCTCCTGTCTCCATCAGCCAAGAAGTGGGATGTTTGCTGTGGGTCCCCAGCCCTGTGAGCCGGGAATCACCAGTGTGACACCATCTCCTCCAAGCTCTGGAGCAGGAGGATGGTGTGAGGAGCTCTCTTGAGCTGGGCTTTGCCAGGAGGACGTGTTTTCCCATGCGATGAGGAGCGAGCGGGTGGCAGGAAGCCCCCGGCCAGTCCATCCCCAGCTGCTGGGACACAAGTGCTGCTTTCCTGTGCCGGGGCAGAAGCGGCGATGGAAAGCGAAGCAGGTGGGACCGGGGAGGAAACAGATCTTCCGCTCCTGTCCCACGGTGCGGGTCCTCAAGGAAAAAGCAGGGGTGGGGGCCCTGGCCACCATGGCAAGCTCTCGGGTTGCCGGTTCCGGGCGGGCGTCGCTGGTTCCTGGGGTGGTGGAACGCATCCGTCCGGCTTCCCGCACCGAGATCCCTCCCTGCGGCGGCTTCCTCTGGGCCATGACTCGCTTCCTGCCCTCTCTCCAGGCTGGTTCTGCTCTGGTTTCTCTCCCCAGTGCCTCAGGATCCACCGGGAGGGTCAAGCTCCCTCTCTACGGGTCAGGATGGGATGAAGGACGGGGATGGGAATGATCCTTCAGCACACAGAGCTCATCAGGCTGGAGGGCAGATGGATACTGGAGCTCCTTCGTGGGTGCTTGTCCAAAAAGAAGAGCTACACCCCATGCCCAGAGCATGGACAGGATGAGGAGAGCTCCTCAAGCTTGAGTTATCTGAACTTCACCAGCTGCAGAGTCTCCTCTGCCACCACCCATGGGTCTGCTCTTGGGGCACCTCCCATCCTCCGTCACCACCCACACCCCAGGATGCTCGAAGGTGGCCAGACTCAGACCCCTCAACCATGACCTGAAGGTCCTTTTGGTTGGCCAAAGCAGGGTTGGCTCTCACCGCTTTGCTGAATGCTCCCGGTGTCCTCACTTTCCTCTGGGCAGGGGGGCTCCAGCTCCTCATCTAGGGAGAGAAAACAGAGCAGAGAAGTCAGAGGCAGGGCTGTGAACGTTCCGGCTCCACCAAACCCCCAGGCAGGCCAAGGGCTGCGAGAGCATCCGACTGTCAAAATAATAAATCCCCGCCTTTAATTGTGAGGAGTGGAAGGGAGGAAGCCACAGATAATATTTTAAAGCGCGTTGCATAGAAATATGAATTGTTGTTAACGCGGCTAAAAACAAATCACTTATTATAGCCTCATAAATTTAGGCAGCACTTGGCCGAGTGTCCCCATCGGAAGAGACTCTTCCTGCGCGGGATTCGCTGCCCGGACCCAACGAGATGCTGAGGAGAAAGAGCAGGACAGAAACGTGAGGAAGGACGAGGGACAGGAGCAGAAATTAAGGAGAAAGAGGCAGAGGGTGGGGAAAGAGCGTGCAAAAAAATAATACGAAATGATAGCACGGAAAAGGTTTAGGACGGAGGGGCTGGAAGTCATGGGGAAGCCCTGTGAGAATGGCTGGAGACTGAATCTACACACAAATAAGTTTAAATAAGATTATTTAACGCCCAGGCAGGTACAACCCATCCAGCCCGAGCCGCCCTGGGTGCTGGGGTGAGTCAGGTGCTGTGAGCAGCCACCCCAGCCCGGGTTCCCTTCTGCACCCACAGAAGGAAGCAACCTAAGGAAATCATAAAAATCGAAAGTAAATAAAAGCCAATTCCCCAACAGTTTCAAGAGAGCAAATCCCTCCTCCGCAGCTCTCGCATTTGCAAAGAACTGCGGGGAAGGGAGGGCCAGCCCTGGCTGGGTGCAGGAGAGAGGTCCCTGGGGCATCTCAGGGGACGTGGCTTTGCTGTAACCTTTAGGTGACCAAACCCGGGTCTTTTTCTGGTCCCTCAGCAGCAAAGTGCTGCTGCTGCTGCTGCTGCTGCTGGGCCCTTTGCGAGGCCGCGGTCCCGGCCCCGTCTGTCTCTCGCAGCCGGCGCTGATCAATGCAAACCAGGTCAGAGCTCCGCTGCCCGTTACAAATCGCATCCCGCGTCGGGGGGTCAGTGCGGCTGCTCCCCCCATTAGACGGGAAGCGGCACCGAAAATCTTTTCTAAATAAATCAGCGTTTATTGTAAAACTCGGCTGCTGACGAGACGGGATCTCGTTAGCATTGATTTTGAAATAAATTATTGAAAGTGGCTTTTGCCTGCTCTTTGCATTTGTAAACGAGAAGGGAGAGGCGGCCGGGGCTGCGCGTTCCCCGCCGCGTTCCCACGCGCACCCCAAACCCTGGAGGCTGGATTCCCTTGTATTTCAACCAACAGCACCAAATCCCCTCATCTCATCTTGGTGTGGGCTGGAGGGTGACCAAACCAGCTCCCGTGTGCCATGAGAACCCCAGAGCCACTGTCCAAAGCATCATTCCCAAGGGAAGCCCTGCACTCAAGGGCTCCCCATGGCCAGTCCCTCTTCCCATCCATGCTGTGCACATCCCTCCAGCTCCCATCCACTGCTTCCATCCTCTGGAGCCAGAATCTCCTCAGGAAACCTCTTCCCAGAGCCCTTCTCTCCCTTCCCGACACACGACACGTGCTCCTCGGGAAGCGTCGGTGCAGGAGAACACATGCAAGGGAGGAAAGTCCGCAGCCGAGATGAAACTTTGCTCCGAGATGAAGCAAAGCCGTGGGAATCCTGCACACCGAAGGGGCTGGTGCTGCCTGGATGTGGTGCTGGGCACCCAAGAGCCTGGGGAGATGTTTCTGTCCTGTGTCCTCCCCATCCACAGATTGCAGAGGTGGTCCAGGCTTGCTGGTATGTAACACGGTGCCACATTTACAGCCCCTGATGAGCTCAGGCAGCTCTGGGGGGCTCCACCCCACAGAGATCTGCTGCTCCTGCACATCCTCACCCTCCAGGAGCCACCCAAGGCTGCCAGGCAGGGGCTGGGGAGGTTCTCCAGAGCAGCCCCCTCTCCTTCTCCCACCTCAGGCCATTTTTTCCCATATTTGATGGAAGATATGCTGGCCCCAAACAAAACCCTTGGCAGATTTTGAACTGTCGTTCATAAACGGAGCCGTGGGGACGCGACGAGCCCTCCCGTGTCCAGCACCCCTGCAGCCTGTTGCACCCAGATGCTTTTCTGCGTCCAGTCTGGAAGCGACGCTCTGCCTTCCCAGAGCCTGGCTGCTTGATCTCAGCCAATATCTGCATTTTATAGAGATGAATCCAAAGGAGATGCTGAAAAACGCATCTCCTGGGGGCTGCGCTGCTTCCCCCCATGCAGAGCATCACGACCTCAGCCACACCACCCTCGGGGAAATGCCTTTCCAGCCCCAGGGGCAGCCTTGGGCACCCACATGTGAGGTCTGGAGCCCCACGGCAGCTCCCGGCATGATCTGGGAGCCGGCAGCCTGGGCACCCCACCGCTGTGCCAGAGCAGCCGGGGCGTTGGGCAGATTCTCAGAGGAGCTGTGTTTTAATGTAGCAATTTGATTCAATTTTCCACTCTATAAAATTACCCATCACTGCTCGTTGCTTCCTAACAGACACCTTCACTCTTAATTTAACAATCCTATCGAATTCTGCCAGGGAAATTGGAAAAATTTATCACCTGTGAAATTTTATTTTTCCTTGGTTGTATCTGTTTTTGTAAAACTTCATTAACGACGATGACTTGCTGAGGAAATTATCTCTTCATCTCCCCCCTTTCTCCCTCCCCCTCCCCTTTCCTTTTTTTCCTCCTCTCCTTCTTTCTCTCCGTTTTCACTCGGGACACCAGGGAGGCAGCTGGGCACAGAAAAGACCCCAGTTTGGATGGGGACTTTCCTTGTGCTTGCTGGGGAGGGTCCCAGGGATGCGAAGGGCTGGAGGGGATGAGCTCACACACGGCTGACCCCACAGCCCTGGAGCTCTGCAACTGGTTTCTCACCACTCGCATACTGGGCATCTGCCTCTACAGCAACGTGCCACCCCCACCAGGGCAGGGATCTGGGGTCTGGGGAGGGGATGAGGAACTTGCCCAGATGGGAGAGTTGGGGATTTGCTTCCCAGGCAGCACCCACAGGGTGTCCGAGCTGTGTCCCCACGTGTCGGTGCAATTCTTGGAAGTGGGCTGCCCATGCAGCAGGACCAAAGGATCCTGCAAAAGCCCTGCTGGAGCAAGAGGCTTCAACCCTGCAGGGTCGGTAGCCTGAGACACAACCTTAGGAAGCACCTCAGGAACCTCTCAGTAAGCCTTTAAGAAGCTGGGATGGGCAGGACAGGACAGAGAGCTCAGTAAAAGCCCATCATTAAAGGAAGGGTTTGTTTGGGATGTTCCCACCTCCACCATGATGCTCTGTACTCCTGAAGTAAAGCAGAAGAAACAAGAACCTGTTTTGCATCTCTGTAGGCAGACACCGGGGACCCTGCTCCTGGCGATGGGGAGCAGAGCTGGGTGATCCCAACCTCAGCCGCAGGGTTGATTAAGGCTCAGGTGACCTGTTGACCAAGCTATGGGGCACATCACTCCATGATTTGGGCTCTAATGGTAAGAAACGGTGCAGACTGTGTCATCCTCACAGGCTGTTTGGTTCTGAGCCAGGAAGATTGCTCCTGGCTCCTTTAGCCAGCAGCCGTTGCCCTGCTACCTCCAGACCTCACCCACCGCTAGTGAATAAGCGCTGGTCTTTAATGCAGTTATTTTATCATCTCTTGGAAGGCCAGTAATTGGGTTACAGCCATGACTGCATGCCCAGAAGGGACCATTTCCATCATCTGAAGGCTGATTTTCCAGGTAACACAGCCCAGAGATTCCCCAAACTTAATATTACCCAAGCTGAACGGAGCACGACCTCTAAAAGCCGCCTCACCTGGATTTACAAACCCTCTGCCTCACCAGAGCAGAAAGAGTTTGCTCTTGTGCTCCATCAACCAGCCTGAGCAAAGACATGGACCTATATCTCATGGACCCATATCTCCAAGGTTTGACCACATTAAGCTCAGCAGAGCCCCAGATGTTCATTCCCATCTAGGCGTGATATGGCCAAGGTCTCCTGACGTGTTTGAGAGGCTATGAGTAGGAGATGGGTCAGGTTTTAACCTGCTTATTTGGTTGCTTACCTGGCAAAACCTCATAGATGTCATCATCATTCATCTCAACGTTTGACTCCTCCTGGTTCAGGGTGGTATTGTGGGATGTTGTGTTGATGGAGTCAGAACTGTCCACGTCATTGTAGATCTCTCCTTCGTCCTCCTCATCGCATGGGATAGTGAGGGAGCTCAGGTCTGGCAGGAGAGGACAAAAGCATGGTGAGAAAGAGCGAATCATAGCACCGGCTGGATGCTGGTACTTTCAGAGAGTTGAAATCGAGTAACAAAGCCTGTGGCGCTGGACTTTGTGTTCACTATGGACTTTGCAGAGAGTGAATTGTCCCCATGCTTGGCCCATGAGCACCCAGAGCAAAGAAAATGAGCTAGAAGCCGAAAAGAGGTTAAAACAAAGGAAAAGCCTGAAAGAGGAAGGCAAATGCCAGGGAACAAAGCCAAATTCAACAAGTGCTTCAAGGAACTGAGCCTGACCCCAGTCCTGGGCAGCTGCCCGTGGTTTCCAGAGGGTTTCCACAGGCAGGGCTGGAGCCTCGTCTCAGTATTGCTGGTTTCAAACTGGAGCCAAACCTCATCTTTCATCAGCCAAGGACGGAAGAGCAGAGCAGCAACCCCAGCGGTGAGAAGTGACTCCCACCCTTGTTTTGTCCTACTTGGTGACACTTGAAGCCTTGGAGAGATCGCACAACTCTCTCCTCTAGAAGCGGCCAAAAGCACTTGAGTTGAAACCAAATGCCTGTGGCCTCAAACCAACCACTTCTTTTTAACCACCTTCTCAAAAGAGCAAAGGCCCAGAACCTCTCTTTTGCTGGGGTCCCAGCAAGGTCCTGGCAAGGAGCACAAGTCCACCCGTTCCTGGAGGGAGCAGCTCAAGTCAGTTGGGAAGATACTGCCAGGATCTGCCCAAACAAACAGGACATGTTGGCTTGGGCCAAGCTGCCAGACTCACCTTTCAGGAGGAACTGGATCTGATCCACCCAGTCTTCAGCCTCTGCTGGGCTCGGGGCTGTGAACTGAAGAGGTTCACCTGTTATTGTGCTGCTTCTTGTATGCAAGAAGAGGAAAAAGATTCACAGCTGGAAGAGGGGATGGAGATGGTGGATCTGCCATTCTCCACCCAAAAGACTTTGGGAAAAAACATTTTGCTTCTTTATCTCCCTGTTCCGAGCAGGGAAGCAGCAGCGGAACAAAGCCAGACTGTCCCAGAGGAAGCCTGTCAAGCCTCATTCACTAAAATAATTCAGATGAAAACCACAATCCCCACTCCAAGCACCATCCTGACTCGGAATCCAGACTCTGCACCCACAATCTCCCTGAAGCTCAAGAAGGCTCTGGTGGACACTTTGTGGACTGGGCCGGGTTTTGGTGACACCATCTCCCTGCTGGATCCTCAATAAATTGAAAGTTCAAATTTGACCTGGCTCTGAATCTCTTGTTTATAAATGGACTTTCCAAATCCAATCCTCTGCTGCTTCCACCCCATGTTCTCGCTTAGCCCTTCTGCACTACAAGTGCAAGGAGAGCTCAGAATCGCTCTTGTGCCAAGGGAAGGTCCATTCTGAGGTGACCTGCCATGAAGGAGAAGTGTTGTCTCCTTCTCCAGGGCCTTTGAATTTGTTTAACCAGGGGGTTGGAAATTCAGAGCCTCCCTGACCTTACACCCTAGACCTGGGACCATGTTCTTTTGTCCCTAGCGCTCAACCAGCACAGAAGGTCCATTTCTTCCCCTCGTTCCTACCTCATAGGTGCGTTTGCCGGGGCAGGTTAACTCGAAACAGCAACTTTTGCGAGAGTCCTTGCGCAGATGGGAAGCCAGCCGGGCACTGTAGCGCTCGATGGAGAAGTTGCCTTTAGGTTGCTTGCCTGGAAGAAGCGAAACCTGCTAAATCTGGAGTTCACATCTTTTCATCAAACTCCTGGTGCCGCTGGGTGCTGCAGACTCCTGAGATACACCACGTGCCAACGGGAAGCAGCCACAAAACCCCCCTTCAGTCTAATCGTATCCACCCCCAGGAAATCCAAAGGGAACCTTATAAAACCTTCATGAAGACCCAGTAAAGAGGACGCCCCTTCAAGCCTCCCGAGATTGCGAACAGCCAGCGAAAGGTTGCCAGGGTCAGAAGGTTGCAGGAGATGAGCTGGTTGTAATGAAGCAGAGACCACCGAGTACTCGGGGAAATGTGATCCCGATGATTATTCTGCTGGTAAAGCATTAACGGGCAGGAAGAAACGCTTAGCGAGGCCTTGGAGAATTGGCCTACGGATCTTGCTGATGCACACGAGCGGCTGGTGCCAGGCAAGGCGGAGAGAGGGAACTCCACTGCAGCCATCTGAGGTGGCTTTATTTACCCCAGCTCCTTATTTCATAGTCACAGAATCATAAAACACCAGGTTGGAAGGGATCTCAAGGATCTCCTGGTCCAACCCTTCCTGGGAAGAGCATTTCCTTATGAATCTCCTCGAGAAAAGGCAGGAGTATGACTCAGGTAGTTGCTCTGAACCTCGTCTTGATTTGTAAATCCTTAAAAAGCTTCCAAGGGTGACGTCACGCCCTATACAAAGATTTCAGCCGGTAGATAACAGGTTTGCTTTACTCCGTTGTCTACCGGAGAGCATTTAGAAGCTGGAAACTGCTCATCCCTCACAGAAACAACCAAACCTCAGCCCTTGGCTTCAACACCGACCTCTGCGAGCAGCTCATAGCCCTGCCAAGGTGAGGGAAGCTTGTTTGGAATCCAAAAGCCTTCAAGATCCTCAGACGAAGGACATGGAAGAGGGAAGAAGACCCAGCTTCATCCCCATGACCCACAGGAGTTTAACCCTGTCCTGGCTGCAGACCAAGGGTGTACGTGGGTATTTGGTGAGTCATTTTCACGCCGTCTTTCCAACTGGGTGGAGCAGGCGAAGGCCATATATCTAATCCCGCCGAACTCTGCTGGAGATATTAGCTGTCTGTTTATACCTACCTGATGGAGCGTGACTGCAAAATATTTATGTACGCTGCCACGTGGATTATAGACAGCCACTGAGGGGGTTGAAGCCCAGCTGATGGCTAATGGAAAGCTTCAGAACATCATTTTATTGACGCACGGCTCTGCTCCTGCATCCCTCTTCTCTTGTTCCGCATTGATAAAGGTGTTTGGGGGTGGGAAAGAAAGGAAGCTGAGATCTACCACCCTACAACCCGTTATACCTCGGTAGGGAATTGCAGCCTTCCCATGGCACGTGTTTTTCTCTAGTCAGACACCAGCCTGTCCTTCAGCAAGGGCTCTCCCCTTCCCTTTTCCAGCCCTGTCCATGCCCTCAGCCACCACCCACGCTCCAGGGACCAGAGGCAGACATCTCACCACTTACTTTTCTCATTGGCGAAGTAGTAAAAGGAGCTTTTATCGAGGACACACCATCGCTTCTGCCACTCTGACCCAAAAAAGCTGTGCTCTAGAAAGAAAAGGACAGCAAAAAAAGTGAGGAATATCCATTTCTCTTCTTTCAGTGGATGCTTTAGATGAATATTTAGTGGAAAGACGACTTTTTTTTTTTTTTTAACTCAACAGGTCCCTGCAGATTTCTGAGAGGAAATTCGAGCAAGCAGATTTAGATACAAAACCTCAACCAAGTAAAGGAGATCCAGCTTGTCCTACCAGGCTGGAACCCCTGCAAACTTTCCCAAGCTCTCCAGGCAAGTTGGGCTGAGCTGCTGTGACATTTAGTCCTGCACACTGGGAGGGAAAATGGCTTTGGGTTAAACCTCTCTAGTTGAGGTTCAAGCAAATGTCTTTTACGCTGTATTTGGAGTGAGCTAAAACACATGTGGGGCCGGTTATAGCACTCAGCTGATGGCCAGGAGGTAAAAAGAAAAAAGGGCTGTTCTTGCCTCATCCCACCTGTCATAGAGTAAATAAATCAAGAGAAAAATCAGAGTGATGAGGAAATAATTTGTAGCTTTCACAAGAGTCAGTAAAATCAAGATAAAGCCGAGGCTGACTCACAGTCCTTATCTCAACTGGCTAATGTGTGTGATGCTCCCAACTACCTTGTCTTCACCGGGATTTTATCCTCATTAGGGATTGCTCGTTAGAAGGGCACATCTTGCCTTAGAGGACCGGGCTGCTGCTTAATTCAATTTCGGGGGTTTAATCTTTGTGCAGTTTGATGATCTGCAAAGGAGAATAAATATGGGCTGCGTCCTCCCTGCGTGTGCGATGCCTGAGAAGAGCCCGAGAGCTTCTGCGTGTGCCTGCAGAGAGATCTGCAGGGGGAAAAAGTGTGTTTTCCTGTTTGCTCTCCACCTGAAAACCTGTGTCCTTGGTGATTCTGAGGTGACATCCCCAAACCTGATCCGATGATGCCCTTGTCAGGCCTCACCTCGGGACCTCTTCTCCAGATAGCCTTGCTTCAAAATGTTCCCCGTGTCTTGAACAGGCTTCGGGGTGAGCTCCTCCAGTCCTGCAGAGAGCAGAGCAGAGCAAACCCTTGAAGTTTCCCCATTCCCACAACCCCTCAGCGTAACATTTTCAGCTCCGTTCTCAGCAGCAGCAGCCTGGGAAGGCAGACCAACGGCTCGAGGTGAAAATCATGGTCTACCACAACCTCATCAGCTATTCCCAGTCCGGGTTGCGTGCTCCCAGAAATCCTCAGAGAAACCAGGACTACGATTCATACAGCTACATGGACCCACCCCTGGCAGACTGAGGCTGGTGCTGCTCCGGAGGCTGGTGCTCAGACCTTTAACCTCCACGAAAGGTTCTCTGGGATCCTTTGGCAGGATCTGATCAGGTTTATGGACTTGGAGAACACGACCCCCGTGCCCAGTGTCTGGTCTAACTCAGACCATGGCACCAGACCCTGTGGCCACGGAGGGGCTGTGGCCTCACTGCAGAAAAAGATGGCCACATTTCATCCCCCGATCCAGCAGGGCCAGGTTTATTACTTTGCTTGTAATGAAAAAAAATGAGGATGCTGAAAAGGACTTAAATTCTCCTGCAGGGTTCAGACTGGCCAGGATCAGTTTTTTTCCCAGTGGGGGAAGGCACAGAATAATGTCCTGAGGAGTTCCTGAACCCTCCTCAGATGCAGGTGGCCCTGGGAACCCTCAGAGATGGGATCCTTGGACTCTAATGGGGCCAAAACATCCCCAGTGCTGCCCCTTCCCAGGGCACCACCCTGGCATCTCTCCTCCGTGCCCAGGTGAAGGCACTTCCCTGGCAAAACGCACTCAGGCTTTTCTGTAGCAATGCCGACTATCTGACTTGTAAAAAAGCACGTCGTCTTCTCAACGCCAAGCCCCGACCCCTTTGGCTAATGCAAATGGAAATGTCATTTTATGGGACGTTTATAATTATGAAAACGGGGCGGTGCTGCCGGATGCACAGGGAGACCCTGCGAGTATGAATATGACATTAATGTGCCCAACGCCAGCTCGCCGATCCCGCTGGCAGGAGCATAAAAAATGCTTGAGTGGAACTTTTATTTAGACGTTAAGAATCCAGGCCCCAGCGGGGGGACGGAGGCAGCCCCGGCGAGATCCCATCAGCGCCAGCGCTCGAATTGAATTACCCAGGGGGGAAGGCAGGAGCTGCGAGTGCTGCTTCGCTTATTTAATTTCATTTACTTTCAGTACATTCTCAGCGTGGGGCTTCCCTCTGCCCCCGCTCCCCCATGAAAAGCGGCTGCGGAAATCGCCGGCGCGCACGATGCTGCTGTCGCTTGAGCCAAGGCTGCCCTGGTCCTCCCCGGGATGTGCTTTCTGCTCTTTCCTCAGTTGCCCAGAGGGATTTGGGGTGGTGCAAGGACCTTTCAGACCCCACAAAAAGCCCCTGAAGTTGGGAAGCAGCAGGGATGTGATGGGAGGCAGCAGCAACCTCTTCCAGCCCCACATCTCTCTTCACCCATCGTTTCTCAGGGGTTTCTTGTGAGCAGCAGCCCTGGGACAGAACCCGTCTCCTCAGTTGTGCTTTGCCCTGTTTGAGATCCATTTTCCACGTAAGCGGTTCCTGGATTTCAAGTTCTTTGTTGTCCTGGGTCCCAGGATCTGCTGGGCTGGCAGCTCCCCAGGGTCAGGGCACCTCTGTGGCATCACCTCTGAAACACCATCAGGAGCTCAAACCTCTCCTGTTCTGCAAGAGACACCGTGCCTCAGTTTCCCCACAGGAAAACCAGCGTGGAAGGAGACTCTCTTCTCCTTATATACTCGGTGGCCGCTCAGACAAGCTAATGCGATTAAGGAGGGGTTGCGAGGGCTGATTCGATTGCATGGGGCTCTGGAAATTCTAAGTTTTACAGAACATGACATGAAGATGGCAACTGGAACCTGCGTGCTACGCGCAGCCTCTCTAATGCAGCCCGGCTGCTGCAGAGCCAGGAAGATTAAATCTTGAGCAAGGTGGGTAAGAGCCAGGGCTGGGG
>WEIS01091152.1:670-14855 GCA_013389965.1 Todus mexicanus
ACGAGATGATCTTTACCTTAAGGTGCCTTCCAACCCAACCCATTCTATGATTCTATGATTTCACGTTAATAAGCTGTGCTTCTCTTGCAGAGATCACTCACTTACACATTTCAACTGATAACACCATAAAATATGATACAGAAAGTCTGTATGCAAGTATCTGCATGGAGAAAATTGTCTCCAAACAAATGTCTCCTTTTTATTAATTTCCTTAGGCAATGTTATCAAATATAGCTTAAAAAAAAATACTTAGAGAATTACTGATAATTTTTAGATACCCTAAACGCATTGCATGTGCTGCACAATCTAGATGCCACCTTTAGATCTTTCAGAGACTTTTGGTGCTTCAAAACTGTTAATAATTTAGGCTTTGGGTTGCGATAGCTTTAAAATTGATTTCTGTGCTGCAGTTGAACTCTGAACTAGCTGGGTATGACTCAGCATACGGCGATATAAAAAAATCAAAAAGCACAAAGACTGCGGCCTTGATTTCCTCTGAGATTAATCTCCATCGGCCCCCTGCTTCTCTTACGGTGGGAATTCATAGGGTGTGAGTTTTTCAGAAGCAAAACCCAACTCAAACACTGTGCACACAGAGCAACTGTAGAGCCCAGGAGGCAAAGGCAGGAGATCAGCGCTGAGTCTGGAACTTATTGGGGAGCTCCTCGAAGTTGGGTGGCCGAAGTCAGTGGAATTTCAGTGAGACTTAAGTGCCTAAAATCCTCAAGCTCCTTTGAAAAATCCTCTCTAGTGGTTCCAGTGGAACTAGAGTCAGAAAAGATGACTGTGACAGAAGCCTAGGAGATCATCAGATGTTATTTTTAAGTACACCAATTCAAGAGGAAGGAAAATTCCCATTGAAGGCAAGAAGGATTTTTCATGAATGAGAAATTCAGGATATGAACATCATTTTTTGGGGTGTTGACAGTTTGCTATATTTTCTCAGAAAAAAAAATCTTACAGAGGAAAATGCTGCTTCTGTTCTGAGAAACATCTAAATCAGAAAAAAAAAAAGAAAAGGAAATACAAGGCAGAAGCTTTAACATAGAGGTATTATGGAATATTTCAAGTGGTGAAGATGTTCTTAGATACATCCACTCTAGACTCATTGGGTTACTGTAGCAAAAAGGTGGATTTGTGCAGCAAGGAGCTCAAGATAGATGTGGCTTGTAGCAAAAAATGCAAAGGAAATGATTAGTGGTTAAGCCTTGAGAAAAACTTAGATAAAAAATAGGAAGGAACAGAAATGGGAGTTAACTAGACGTGAGACACTGGTGGATTCCTCTGAAGAAGCTAAGACAGAACTGCTGTTTGAAAGCTCCCACAGAAAACTGCAAAGGGAACTGATGAGGGAAGTGAAAGACAACCCCAAATGTGGAGCAGAACATCCTTATGACATGATGAAATTAGGCTACAGGCAGCCAAAGGAAAGCGAGGTGAAATGAGTAAGGTGGGAGATAACTAAAAGTGAATTGGACACCGCTTTTACAGCTCTCTGACACAGATGATGGTTGATTGAATTTCAGCTCTTTTTTTTTTTATGTGCTATTTTGTGACCTGCCTTTGATCCATTCCGGCTATGCCAAGAGAGTACCACATTTCTCTTTTTATTACTCCTTTTCTTTACTCAGTTTTTCTCTGGGTTTCCGTTCATTGTCATACAGCTGTTTCATGGGGTTTGAAAATTCTGCAGGAAGCTATTCCAAGTAAGAAAATGCTTACAACAACTGGGAAAGGCTAATAGTCCTTGAGTTTTGAGCGCCTACAGTATGATTTGGTCTAAACTGATGTTCTATACTATCTCAGGGAAAAATATTTTGTTTGTTAATTTACTTATGGATTTGTTAATTTACTTACAGACTTTTTTTTCATGTTCCTGACAATTACACTATTTTTTTTTCTGTTCCTCACATAGGAAATTACCACCTGCATGCCTTTACCCTTACCTTTAGATTTGAATATCCTCAATTACATGCATTTTGCATTTAAATATGCATTCTAAAAGTCTTAACATGATAAAACAGGCAAAGATATGGCTGACTGAACAACCACTCCTTTTGCTGAGGTAGACGTGACTCAGCAGATTGAGATTTCTCTTCTGAGTGTCACATGTATCACAGTCACCAGGGTTTTGGTTCGAAGCCCACAGCGATTACCCACAACTCTTGCTCTGATTACGAGGCATTTCTTTTTTCTAACAGGTTTGCTAGAGCAGGATTTGAACTATTTCTTGCTACTATTCAGAGACACAACTTCAAATTTTGCTGATCTCGTTGTTGCGAAATTATTGAATAAGGTGTTTAAACAAGCAGCAATGATTCATGGCTTACACCCTCGGAAAACACAAAAAAGCAAATCATAGAATCACAGAGTTGTTCAGGTTGGAAAAAACCTTTAAGATCATCAAGTCCAACCATTAACCCAACTCTACCAACTGCATGGCTAAACCATGTCCCTTAGTACCATATCTATGTGACTTTTAAACACGTCCAGGAATGATTCAACCCCTGCCCTGGGCAGCCTGGGCCAGGCCTGGGCAACCCTTGACAGTGGGCAAGAAATTGTTCCTCAGCTCCAACCTAAACCTCCACTGGGGCAACTTGAGGCTGTTTCCTCTTGCCCTGGCACTTGTTCCTTGGGAGAAGAGCCTGACCACTCCTGGCTCCAAGCTCCTGTAGGGGAGTTATGGAGAGTCAGAAGGTCTCCCCTGAGCCTCCTTTGCTCCAGGCTCAACCCGCCCAGCCCTCTCAGCCACTCCCCACCAGCCTTGTGCTCTAGACCCTTCCCCAGCTCTGCTGCCCTTCTCTGGACATGCTCCAGCACCTCAAAATCCTTCTTTTATCAAGGTGCCCCAAACTGAACACAGTACTTGAATGCAGCGATATTTCTGAATTTGAACACTAGTCTGACTGCATGTTGACTAGCAGAGTTTGGGACTTTCCAGGAAGATACCCTACTGCAAGTCCCAAACACTGCTATATCCTAAACACTGCAGAAGATAACATACAAAAAGTTCAAGTCCATCCCTGACATATAAACATGCTACAAAAGTACCTTTTGAGCTTTCTCTTTATTTGACAGCAACCTGCTTGAGTGAATTTACTCTGTTTATAAATGTGGATTATGCCAATAAGGCCTGAACTATTTATCCTTTCCTACCCAATCACAGACATCCAACTTGTCCTCCTTAAATATTCTTCTTATGATACACTTCCTTTCCAGCTCGGGTGCATATTTTCAAAGATGCTTTATGGTTTTTGACATGTATACCATGGCACTTGCTACTTGCTGAGGTTATACCCCAGTGGCACGGCGGAATACAACAGGGAGGAAGAACATCTCTTTGCAAAAAAGTTCTCCACATCTCATTTTGCCAAAGCGTAGTTTTCGAAGTTACCAAAAGAACCCTGCAGTGAGAGTCTGGTGGTGCTGTTAACGGCATAAAGCATCTCTTTTGTGAAAACAAGGTAATATCCTACTGCTCACACACACACTCTGTCTCATCAGCGTTAAATTCAGAATATTAGAATCCATTTGCAGTGTCGGTTTAAAGCACAGTATACCAACGTTAAGAACCACTCTTCAGCTTTGGAATAACGTGTCCAGGGTAACATTTGGAATTATTGAGACAGAGCAGCACAGAAACAAGACAGTGACTGACTGTGGTAGTGGGAGGACTTCCATTTTGCCGCTTTTCCAGTGAATTATTACTGCCATATGGGCATTTGGCCTTTTTCACATGCAATGCAAAAGCAACTGTTTCAATATCAAACGGCTGAACTGTTTTAGAGGATTTGTGGCCAACTCCAAACACTTCACAATGAAAAGCTTTCTACATGTAATGTTCCAGCTGGAATGATCTTTCATTTTCTCTTTCCCTTCTCCCTCCTTCTTTACAGAGCTGCGTAAAAGAGCACTTGTGGAGCCAGCAGAAGTAATATAATTTGTCTAGGCACTGACAGATTCACTTAGAATTAGAGCGTTTGGGTAGGACCTTTCTTTTAGTCTCACAGACTTGCTTTTCTTTTAAAGATATTTTCATACAGGATTTCTTGAAGTGACTTAAACATTGCAGAATTCCTGCAGCTACTAAAGCCCTTGAGGTAGTACGGAAGGGTTTTGAAATCCTGTTTTCAAGGAGATCACCCTGGTTCGATATTCGTATAGTTCTTACAGAAGTTTTGTAAGAACACAGCTTTTACAGAAACAAGAGCTTCTGAGACATCTGAGAAATAGCATTTCAGCTCTGCACCACATATTACAGTCCCACAGAATGCATATATCAATATATATTCAATCAATGCATACATTCAATATGTACCATATCTGACTGTAAATTCCACGATGAAAGCCATTCTCTAACTGGCAGCAAAGCTTACTTGTTTTCAAATGCAAACTCAGTTTCTACAAATACTTTGTCGAAAAAAACCTCCCAGCTTCTGAGTAAAGATAGTGAGAGATCTTTGTTATCAAGAAATTAAATGATTTTCCTAGAAAGGACTGATTTGTATTTATATGGCTTTATATATTTATATGGTTTTGCTTCGGAGTTATTTAAGAACTAGTTACTCAAATTTGGCAGTTCTTTACAGATCTCTGTTTACAAATTATTCTTTAAAAAAGACTTGTTGATAAATCTGGTTCAACAGAGCCACTTTTTTTTTCATTGTCCTCCTGAGATCTAAAATGTAAAATGAGTTACCTCATACCTATTTCCTCTAATGCAAATCAAACATCACCGGCATGTGGCAGACCTGGCTTTGCAGATTGCAAGTTCTCTTTTTTCAATTCAAAGCGGATGTTGAGGAGGTTGTTTCTCATCTGTCAGATTTCATTATACTAGAAAATGCAAAATATTGGGATGCTTTGTGTAGTGCCCTAATAGGCTTGTATAACTTCTCCTCTCCCATCAAAGCCAACCAAAAATTTACTGGTGATATATTTTCCCTTCCTGAATTAATTCTGAGTCCTCAGGGATCATGGTGTTCAGAAGTTTGCACAAGAAAATGTCTCCTGGGGACTATGCGTGTTTGAAGTGGATTTAGTTAGTCTAATAAACCAGATTGTGCTACCACAGTTTTACTGAATGAAACACAAAGCCAGAAGTGGTTGTAGGTGATTTCAAACAAAGCTGTACGTAACGACGCACTCTCAACAGAATTGTTTTTGGAACAATAGTGTGCGGTTGTTGTCTCTGATTGCTTAAACATAATTTCATAGCTAAATACTTTGCGTTGCTTTGTGGAGGATCTGAATTCACAACATTCAGCACATTCCTCCCATTGATATCTGCAGCACCACGCGAAGCCAAAATACACACTAATCAGTGGGGTAAAATTTTCTTCATGCAGCATCACTAACTTGACAGCAGTGGCCAAAGTAAGAGACCTTCAGTATGACCTGAAATGTATATCCAATATCTCAGATTCTCGATGGAAAGGTTTCTAAGTGAGCTAAAACTGAGTAGCAGCCGCTAATTCACAAAATAGAACAGCTACATCACCTCAGAATCAGACAGAGCATACTGCTTGGCTTCAAAAAAGCTGAAAATTCAGAGTCTTTTAAAATGAAGTGTTAAATGCGTGTTATCTTATACCTGGGCTTTCAGATTTGTGCTTTGTTCAAAGCATAGCAAATAAAGTTTCATACAAACAGAGCAGCTTAGGAAATCTGAACAGAGCAGACACACAGCGCTTGTTTTCCCTAGGCATTAGGAGAACATTGCTTTCTCCAGAAATGCATTCTTTTTTTCTCCCCCTTTTAAAGCAAACAAAACCTTGCATGAACGAAACCCCAACAACAACAATAGAAAAACACCGTAACAATCTCATAAGCCAAATGCCACATATATTTTGAAATAGTTATGGAGTCAAAGCTATTTGCGTACAATTAGCAAGCCGCACAATCTAATTGCAGGTTTAAAAAACCCTCATGCAGAATTTTAACTTTTAGAAGCTCTTGCCAGTGAAATTCCGCCCTTCCTGTTTTCAGAGAGATAGTCTGATTTTGTTTTCTGACCAGATGAGCTGCTGATTCAGCAGCTCCATCTATAATATCAGGTCACTTACATTTTCAGTTTCTGCTTGAAACTGAAAAAAGAAGGGCAAAAAACAACGAGAAAGCTGAAAATTAATAAAATACTATGTGTAAATACACTCACTCCCATTCCGTAGTGCTGAGCACTTTCCTAATTTGCACAGGAATTAAAAGCACCGATATAAAATATCATATTAAATGAGACAGCACTTACCTCCACTTAGTATAATGACAGCTATAAATATCGCCAGGTCACTGTCATCTAATTCCAGTGCATTGAACTTCACAGCAAACTCAAACTTGGGTTCCATAAAGTCACAAAAAGGTTTCCTCAGGCTCTTCAGAAACTCCCGTGTCATGAAGCCTTGTCCGTCAGATATGAGAACTCCATCTTTATTCATCAGAGATGCCAGGAGGGTATATATGATCTCATGGACCCCGTATTTCAGGAGAGTTACTTGATCATTCAGGTCAAGATTCACAAAACCTGGAATGTTCTTGGCAAATTCTGTGATCTCCTGCACCGCCTCCACGGAGCGAAACTGGCATCGCTGGAAAATGCGAATCGCTACCTCTTTGTTCTCCTCCTGCAGCGGTGACACATGCTTGCACTTGATCTGATCTTCTCCCATCATTAAAGAGTTCATGTCATAAATAACAAATGGCTAAAAATAAAAGGAAAAGACAATTTACTTGTAAATGTCCTTCCCATGAACATTTGACTCCCAAGAAGCTGAGGCAGCACACAGAGGTGTAACTCATCAGAAAACACTTAGAAATCTATGAGGAATATATCAAGGGTAGTTGACCCCAAAGGGTTAAATCTTCATAAACCTATTAAAGCAAATATCCTCACAATGTTAAAATGGTTTACAGAAGGACAAGTAGCTCCTAAGGACTTCTCACATGTTCTGTGAAATATTCTGAAACTAGGACTTTGGCTGATTATTTTTTTAAAAGAATTGATTTTTGCCTTCTTTGTTTATTTGTTTTACAGAAGTTCTGTAATACCAGAATTTGAAGCTTGGGATGCTTATTAAAAAAAGAATAAAATGTTATTCCTTTTACCGTAACTTTAATGGCTTCTATAAAAGAGAATCGAGCAAGTTTATGGTGACACGACACTTCTTTTTTTTGTGAAAAGAGTATATTAACATTTTGATTACTTCACATACTGCCCTGTTCTTTTCTAGTTCAATCCCCCTAGAAAATTTTGCAAGTAGTATCAGCTTTATGGTATTGATTATCTGATAAATTTAACCTTTTGCTGTTAATTCCTTTACAAATAGCCAAGTCAGGATCTATTCTCAACCCAAACAACTTCTCAATGGGAAAGAAAACACAAATAACAGGACAGAAACTACGGCAGCATAATTCAGAACACAACAATGAGTCTGACTGTGGAATAAACTCAATTGGAATAAATCAGTTTTGAAAGTGGATTAGAAAAACCAGTGCCAGGAAAACTTTCCCTAGGATCTGGCAACAAGCTGTTTCAAAATGTGCAGAAGAAGCTCCCGGTTTTAAAGAAGTGGTTAAGTGAGGATTTCTTGCATTTACCTGAAGGATTTTTTTTTCCCTAGAGGATCAATGACTAAATAGTTCCTTGCTGCACTGAACAAATATCTGCTGGTATGAGAAGGTTTGTTAGCATACTTGATTAATTAAATACAAGGAATTATACACCAACAGTTGGACTAGAGAATGCATCTTTTAACTGAAGATCCTTTATGATTCCAGGTTCTAATTCCTTATTCATATGGGTGTTCCCTCTCAGGCTGCAGAACAGATTCTAATTTAACTCATGCCTTCCTGGACATTATCAGTGATCCTGTCCTGCGGAATCAGCTTTTAGGAACTCCAGAAATTCTATTCCTATTTGATTGAACCTGTTTTGAAGTTGGTGCAGTGCTAAATGACTATGGAATTTTTTAAAACTGAAAATAGCTACTTTCTTTGAGCCTCGTGGTGAAGAGGATCTTGCCCACAGATGCTCATTGCCACCCACCAGCTAGAGGTTACGGCTCCCACCTCCAGTAGCTCTGCAGATGGCGACTGTGGAGGTGTTTGCTCATCTGTTCCAGGCAGAGTGGAACACCAAGCTCTGACCTGCTGCCACTATGCCGAGAGGGAGGGATGACAGCTGACAGCTTAGTCTTTAACTGATACAGCTGCTTGGAAAACAGGAGGTCTATCTGTGAACTGAAATAATAGTAACCGCACGAGAGGATTTCAGCTTTCAGAATGGTTTAGTTCAATATTCTGCTTCTTACAGGATCAGTGAAACTGGTGCTGTCCCTCTCACAGGAATCTCAGGCAAACATTGCTCCGCACCAGGAGATTCACAATTTTTGCACTTGCACTAGGATTTCCATATGAAACTCAAAAAATAAACTTGTCGCACTGAGAAAAGCCAAGAGGAAAAGGTATTTTTCAAGATGTAATGGTCTTTTGGCAACAGAAAAAACCATTTTTAATATATCCGTACATATGTATATGCACACATATGCAAAATAGTGGAATAACAAGACTGGAGAGGAGGATTTTTAAATGCGTGTTTTAACACTAGTAGGTCATTCCTTCCTTTTCTTCCTAGAAAATCTGAAGTAGGAGTACCAAGTACAAGAAAAAAATGATGTATTCTGTGCATGTACATGTGCTTTAGAACGACTGTACTATGCCACCAGCCTACTGACACTGGAAGGTGAAAATCAATAAAGAGTTCAAAATAGCTAAAGAATTTTTTAATACAAAGATTCAGATGAACTTTGTGGGTAGAATCTGATTACAATATATTTCATCATTGGAACAGGCTGCCCAGGGAAGTGGTGGAATCACCATCCCTAGAGATGCTCAAAAAACAAGTAGATGTGGCACTTCAGGACATGGTTTAGTGGTCATGGAGGTGCTGGGTTGAAGGTTGGACTTGATGATCTTAGAGGTCTTTTTCAACCTTGATGATCCTATGATTCAAATGACCACTGTATATCCCAGAAGAGGATGAGTTAGTCATTTTAGTTTTGACGCACTCCCTTAGATATACAATCATTTTCCTTGAATGAAGATGACATAGTGATTAAAAAATAACATATATTTCACCTATGCCAATAAAACAGTTTGACGTTCCAGAGCACAAAGCCCATTACAGTTCAAATAACATAGAAGTTGTGACCATTAGATACTATCACTTTTTGAGTGCTATTTTTTAAAAAGACTTGAAAATTTGCAGCAACGAAAATTTGAATTCTATGCCTGTTGTTTTGCTGTTATATTCTAATCTTGGAAAGACTTAAGATTTCTGATAAAAAAGGCAAATTTCATTGATGGTACTTATATATTTACTGCACAAGGATTGTAGGAGTGTAACTTTCAGCTATTATCAAGTTGCATAAACCCAGACATTCATCAAACACCCTGCGTAGCAGAGAGATGTTTTGAGGATGAAGAAGAATAAACAAAATACACCTCCTTCTACACCTCAATTCTATTCTGTTTCCCAGTGCAGGTCCATAGTTATTGAGAACAAAAATCCTAAACTGCTGTATTAATTCCTTCCCAGTAACCCATGTTCCTAATATAGCGAGGGAATTGTGGAAGGACTTTGAAAAAGCAATGACCCTCAAGTGGACTTAGCATATCAGCTTTCTGCAGAATAAATAAACTGTGCTAGTTCAAACTTTATATACTCCACGATGAACAGTTGCTCAAATTTTTGCATCCACCATATCTGAGTTTTTATGTGGGTTACAACCTAATTGTGGACAATATTTCAATTACGATTTTAACTGCCTTTAAAGGAAGAAAGCCTAAAATACCTCCAAATTCTTTCACAGAATCCTAGAATCATTTAGGTTGGAAAAGACCTCTAAGATCATTAAGTCCAACCATTTACCCTACTCTTCTTTCCTGTCTTTGAAATTATTAAAGAAAACAGAATACAGTCTCTGTTGAAATCCTGACAACAAAATTTCTGCTGATGGGTCTACAAAATATATCAAAGGAAGAGTTACAAGTTTTGGAAAACTCTTTTGCTCTTTAGGTATTAAAATAATGACAAAATTTAAGACCTACTAGAATGGTCAGATCTGATTTATCCTCCTTCTCCCTGATCCAGAAGATAGCTACATATTGCCAGTGAAGTTTCCAAAGCAACCCACAAATGCACATACCTCTATTCCTTACTTTTCCGAGATTTTCCTGTACGTTCCCCTACCATTTCAATTGCACCAACACAGGATACTGATTTGATCCAAGATAACCCAGTTAAATGCAGGAAGTCATCAGAGTATGATAAGAATAAGCATCACAGTTGAGGCTAGCGATGGTGTTGGGAATCATTTGACACTTATGAGAAGGAATATTCCTTTGGGTACAGCTAGCACTGATAATATGCGATGATACGGATGCTTGAATAGAATCACAACCAGTTCCTGACAGCTCGATAGCCGCCTTAAACAGATAGCGTGGAAGATAACCTTTGGTGAAGGAGAAGGAAAACGGGAAGAGTGGATCAGAGCATACAAAAAGGTTAAGATGACCTTCAAATTCTTGTACGGGTTTCAACTATTTTATTAGGTGAACTTGGAGTTTTTTCAAATAATGTTTACTTATCCTATCTAAAAACATTTCCTGTGTTTCAAACACAGCTTGAAATATGTAACTGCCAACAGCAAAGTTGCTCTTTTTTTTAAAAAAAAAAAAAAAGAAGAAAAAGAAAAAGGAAAAAAAGTGTTGTCAATGTGGTAAATCATTTACTCAAAAGAAAGGAGAAAAAAAAAACCCCAACAAAGTCGGCGAGGGAACTAACTGATTTGTCTGTCGTCTTTCCTGTCAAGATCGCCCTCGCCTTGGCTTTGGTCAGAGGGAAGGACTTTATGTATGAGTCATACAAATGCTTGGCAAGTGCTCGTAGATCAGCAGATTCAGGGTTTAACTGGTCGATGTCGCTGGAAATCTCTGCCAAGAGCTTCTCCTTCTCCGCTTGTGGCATTCGCCCAAACCTGATGGCTGAAGAAGATGACAAGCGATTACTATAGCTATAGTTGCACCTCAGAAAGCGCATTTGAATAGCTTTTAGTGTCACCTTTCATTATGAGCTCTTGAAGATTTTATTAAACAGTATGTAGGCAAGTAAGAAAAGGATGATTTTCTCCAGTAACGTCGGCAAACCAGCTGAAGTGCTTCAAGAAAATGTAAACAAGCAAATCTCAGAGAAGAAATAATCTATGTGCCCAAACAGTAAGATTATAATATCTCGCTTGGAAACGCAAACCTATTGTCAGCTCACCTGACGGAGTTGGTGGAACCCGCTGATTCTACCTCCAAGCTAAATAAAACGTAATGAATCTTTAAGATACTAAGATTCTGTTGGTTTAGGGCAGGAACCGCCTTTCAGCCTCGTATTGTTTTGGGCAAATCACCATATGGATCTCAGATTCTTCATTTGTTTGGAAACAAAACACTCACATGCCTTGCAGGAATAAATTCCTAAATAGTTCAACAGAACTTCATGTAGCAAGTGCTCGAAAATGTTATCAAAAGAATTAAGGAATGAGAAAGAAGGTGGTGCAGGGAATGAAAAAGCTAGAAAAGGTTGAGTTCTTCACAGTAGCTCTCGGAAAGAAGAGGAGATGGTTCTACCTCAGTCATCTGATATCACCCTTGCTCAACACCAATGTAAGGCAGGCTTTTAAACCTCCTGATCTCGCACCTCTGGATTTACTCTCCAAGACACTATTTATTCATATGGAGACGGACTCAGAAAATGTTTCATAGGAGCCATCAAGATCAAGACTGATTTATTGTGCGATAGTTCAGTAAACGGGATTTATCTTCTGTTACAAAACCAAAACAGAACAAAAGAGTATCCAAACAAAAAAACAGAAGGAAGAAATAAAGGTCTACATTTTTGGCCTTAGGAGGAAATAGAAATATTATAAATATTTTTTTAGCGATTAGTGTCTTCCCTGGGTAAAGGAAAAGTGCTGTTAAGAGCATACATATGAGTGATTATCCTAGGGACGTTTACTTTGGAAACAATCAGTCCCTTTCCCTTTGTGAGTTTGCAGGCAGGCAGCCTGATGGACAAAAATGACACTTCTTTTTTTCAAGAATAAATTGTGCCTGGAAAGACACAAACCCCCATTTGTCATACGTTATATTTATTGATCAGTTCTCTTATTTCATGGCTGTCGAAACAAGGTTTATTCCTGCGCTTCTCTTTCAGCAAACCTAGTCTCCAAATGATGCATTCTGTATGTTTTATATTTGGTTCAGTATTTTTAGAGTCAACAGGTCAGAATAAAACTCTTCATGAAAGGAAACCTAGTTCAATAGGTACAAATGACCATATTCTATTTTTTCCCTCCAGAAAAATGTCTGTTGCTTATAATTCTTTCATACGGGAAATGCTGAATAATTGTAAGTGCTGTTTGTTTTGGATCACATAGACCATGGCATAGGTATTTTTTTTTTCCTCTCATGAGAAACACTCAGTGTTCTTAATCAGCTACTGACAATAGTCTGCAGGGAGACATCACTGCCCTCCTCTCTTCTGAGAGCAAAAGGTTTAAAGAAAAATTGACTTCATATTAGTTTATATGACATGCTATAATGGCTCAAAGGGATTGACACTGTTCTGTAGAGAAATAATGTGAATGGATCAACCTATGGCAGTGATAGTGATATATAAAAAATTAAGGAGAGTTTATATTTGTACTTAGTGTAACTTAAATAAAAATATGGGGAAAAAAATCAGCACAACTACTAAAGAATTAATTCAGCTACATATGCTCCATGAACACCAGGAGCCGAGACCAATTTAATATTTTCATTCTGCCGTTAACATGGAAAATGAAATGTTGAAAATGCAAAATGAAATTTTGAAAGTGCAAAATGCAAGTAAAATGCAGATGATTCTCTCATTATAAAAAATAGTGTAGTTACCACAAATCCTTTGAGGGTTTTTTTTTTAAAAAAAAATGTATGCATGTTGATAATATTAAATCCCCAATACTCATACTTGCATTTTAGACATTCTTGAAGATATAAAATGTACGAAGTATGAGTATTTAATGAAGTAAATAGAGTGGAAGCTCACTGAGAATATTTTGTAGCATTTACAGTGATTTCTTTTCTGATATTTAAGGACTGATTCAATAAAAAGAATAAAACTGTGAAGAACATTATAAAGCTAAATATGTTATTACATACGTATTGTCAGAAGCTGTTTCAGGGACAGCACATATAACTAAAATGTGAGGTCAAGAAGCAATAATATTGCTAATAAAAGTGTTAAAGGTTAATGAAAGCTCCATGTTGAACAGTGCAGCGAGCCATTTGCTAAATTCTTGTTTTCATTAAAAGCTATTATGTTCTTCACTAAACCTGGTTTCAGATTTAATATTAATTTAATTTCTGACATTCATAGGATTACGTTTTATGATTGACTTGTCCACTTTTCAAATGTGCATTTTGCAATAACTTCATCAACGGGAAAAAAATCTTGTGATACTTTGATACTTCTGACCGGGTCCTTTCCAAAAAATTCAACTCCTCCTCACCACTTTTTTGAGGAAGAGTTTGCAAGCTGAAGACCCAACTGAAGTCTAGGAAGAGTTCTCGGACTATTACAGTGGACTTTTCAAGCTGGAAACCAAGCCAGGCAAATATTGGCCTCATACAAAGGACTGTTAATAAAAGAAGGGAGAGCAGGTGCCCATGTCTATAAAATATTGATCCCTTCCAGAAACATATGAAGTGGAATTTCTTACGACCTGAAAACTTCTTAACACTTAGTAAGAAATACCGAGGAACTCTAAGGAACACGTCCTTGGAGAGACATCACAATCGTAGCAGGGAACTAGGTGCTTTGGGCCAGAAGAATGTTTTGTGATGCTAAACCCTACTTGCAAACTAATTTGATATTTTATACCGAATATGGAAACAGAGCTTGACTGAACACCGGTATGAGACGTGATTCTCCGGTTCTTGATCACTGGGCTNGCCCCTTTTAATCAAGTATCCACTGGAATGTTCTTAATGATATACCACAGTGTATATGTCTGTATGTATATATAAATGTATATTTAGAATATATATATATATATATACATTTTCTAAATATGTGCCTTATTCTATACCAGGGCTC
>WEIS01091152.1:15608-26290 GCA_013389965.1 Todus mexicanus
ACATCACAATCGTAGCAGGGAACTAGGTGCTTTGGGCCAGAAGAATGTTTTGTGATGCTAAACCCTACTTGCAAACTAATTTGATATTTTATACCGAATATGGAAACAGAGCTTGACTGAACACCGGTATGAGACGTGATTCTCCGGTTCTTGATCACTGGGCTTTGCAGAAGCAAGTTTATAATCTGGAATCTCACCAGCAAAAAACTCCCCTTCATCGACATTATTTTTACAAACAAGGGATAAAGAAAAAAAGGGACATTATACTGTTTCCCCTTCCTATATTTTAATATTAACATAGCTCTAAAATAGTTGATACACTTCCTCAAGGCATTAAAAACTTAAAAAAAATAGGAATTTATTTTCTTTCTTCCATCTTTTTTTTTTTTTCTACTTTCTGCCCCTTTTAATCAAGTATCCACTGGAATGTTCTTAATGATATACCACAGTGTATATGTCTGTATGTATATATAAATGTATATTTAGAATATATATATATATATATACATTTTCTAAATATGTGCCTTATTCTATACCAGGGCTCCTGTCCAGGAGTTTCTTGGGCAGTAAATTACAATATTTGTGTGAGCAATTTGGTGTTGCTAAACAACATATTGGTTATAGCTCTCTGTTAAAAGTTTACTGGGGTAGAATTTCTAATAAATGACAACTTAGATTGCGTTGACTTTTTGTAATGGAAAATAAGATTGACTAAGGATGTTCCGGAATGACATTGCTGGTGTGGTTATCTATCTCCAGCAAAGAACAGCCAGTTACCTTCACAAAGCAGGCACGTGTGATAAGCCATAGCACTTCTAATATTAAATTATTTCCATTAATTTACAGATTGCACTGGAGTTCATCATACTCTTAACAATTTATTTACTGTTAATAGTTCTAGAGTAGATGCCTTCTTTGCCTTCTCATTTATTTTAATTCTGCTTGTGATGGGAACACTTATTCTCCTGAAAAGTGTTTTGAAATCTCTGTATGGAAAGTGCTATAAACCCCAAATATTATTTCTAACTTCGCTATTTGTTTCAGTACTTTTCCATGCTGGAATCATATCTCATTTTTTGTTTCCATGTGCTTGAGAATTTGTAAATACATAATACCCACTCCCCCTCCCATGAATGTTAAATTAAAGCATTGTCTTCAGAGTGCTAAATTTTACGAATGCGTGCACCCTTATGTATAATCTATTTGGAGTTAAAGCTCAAAGACGCGGAGGAAGACTATATCATATGATATGTGATCAAAGCTGCACGGAAATTTGCTATATATTTTAAAGAAATATTTGGCAGAGGTTTGGCATGGGGCCTCACAATGATAATTTTTCTATAAAGCTCAGATTCCAGGTTTCTTAAAAAAAAAATAAATTAAGTTTCTTCTGTTTAAATGAAAAAGGAAAAAACCCCACAACCACAAAGAACAAAAGAAATCAGTACTACTGCCAAAGGTGTCGTGGAATTATATAGCAAGGCTGCTAAAATACTGAGTTTACTTTGAGGGGAAATTAGCACGTGTGTTGTCATATGGTAAATGAGGTTACAAGCATTAGCTTCTACCTCTGAACGCTTGCATGCTGCCTCCAGAATTGAGTTAGAACAAACGGAGCTTACTCCTAGCACAGAAAGCTCTCACATCAATGTCAAACAAGGCCAAACGACCTGTTATCAAAGAACGCTGGAGCTGATTAGCTAATCAAAGCCCTAGAGCTCGGCATGAGGGGGTTATCTCTTGCTGGCCTAAAGCACCCATCCTCGGCATAAGAAGCCACAGGCGCAGGATTGCCCGTGCTCACACCACGCCTCTATCAGCTCAGCAGAACAGCCACCGATATCAGCAGAGTTTGCATGAAGCAGACAAGACCAAGTCTTCTTCTGCATATATGAACTGACTTCACCACGAATGGAAAAGAGATCTTGCTGCCTTCTGTACTATATAAATCCTCAGGGTGTATCTTGTAGCCCGTCAGCGTAACATCAGATTTCTGCATAAAAGCAGAGAATCACAGAACGGTTTGGGTTGGAAGGGACCTTAAAGACCATCCAGTTCCACCCTTGCTGCCATGGGCACCTCCCACTAGTGACTGAAAATAATTCAGCAATATTGAAATCCCTCAGAAATTCCACAATATTTTCTCATGTTTAGCTGAAAACTATTTTATAGGGTCTTTTTTAATACTATAAATTTTAGTGAACCCTGTGCTCAGGGTAGAGGTTTGTTATGCACCTTTATTTTTGCACAGGTTGTATCTTTATCTGCAGTCTATCCTTTCCACATGTGTTTGTTTCTTTCTAAACGGGTGTTGTTAGGATGGATTAATAGCAGTGGATCTCTCATGATCCACTTCTAAACACTGTCCCTATTTCATGAACATCATCAGTGTCTTGGAAGATCTCTGATGTAATTCATGTGCTATAAGAATAAAGTTTCCTAAATATAAGGTCATCAGGATCCTAAAATATATTTTAAATATACCAATTAGTTCACAACATAAAATTAATTGTGAATCAAACATTCCTATCCTATAATTTGATAGGCAAAAGGATCATTTTAATTTTGTTTTTAATGTTTAGAATCTATTTTTAGAATTATTGTATTAGTTGAAGCAGATTCTGTCCAATGTTCATTAGCCTGGAATTTGGGGCAAAATTCCATGTTGTCGTCCTAACTTGGTAGCTTCCCTTTGGACAAGTCATTGCTACTTGCAGAGGACTGAGACCAAAGCCAAAGAGAGGTTAGGGACCAGGAGGGTTACAGAAGCAATTTGGAAAGTGGGATTTTGGGTAGGAGGAGAAGGAGAAGGGATTGATGATGCTTACAGAGGTTAGGGTGGAAACAGGAGAATTCAGAGGGTGGAGAAGAGTTCGCAGCATTCTGGTGGTTGAGGAAAACTTCAAGGATGAGTGGCATGATCATCTCCCTTTTCTGCTTCTCTCTCCACCTCCTTCCCAGGACCCTGGCCTCATCTTCTGTTTCCCTGGACCACTTATCTTCCTCGCTACCCCATCTTCTCTCCTCCGCCTTCCCTCACAGCAGGCCCAGCTCCCTTAGCTCCTGGGAGCCTGGGAAGTGGCTCAAGGCAGGATCTGCAGGGGTGGGAAAGGCAGGGACAAGCCAGCGAGCTGGTGTAAGAGATCTGGAAATACAGCTCTCTGCTCACGCTGCAGGGGTGGAAGGGCTTCGGACGGCAATTTCTTTCACAGTAATTGAGGATTGTGCAAGTTTGGGCACGTGCCTGCAGCTAGAACGTATGATTTCTTTTTCCTCATTCCTTTGGCAGTTATTTCTTTTACTTACACTTACAGTATTCTCCAAATGTCAGTGCTGTCAAACCAATAGTGAGTGTAGTGAGACACTACACGCTACCTTATATCCTTTGCCTTTCTGGGGAAAAACTATAATACTTATATTTACGCCACATTTTACAGCTTGGAGAACTCACTACAACTGCTTACAGACTATTCTGCACAGCACTCTTCTGATTGTCTAGATTTTTTCTGAGCATAAATGAGTCCCCAGATAGACTGTAAACAAGGTTTCTTACACTAGAAAACACAAGAAAGATCTGGGGCTGATACCCGTCTGAGTTTACTGGAGGCAGGCGTCCAGACTAAGCAATTCACTGCTCCCAGAACTGATAATAAAGACGTATTTCCACATGTGCTCTTTTCCCCATTACAGCAGTTGGGTTTAAATAAATAGCACTTTTAGGAGAAAAAAAAACCCCAAACAACACGACATTTCTGAAATGAAGTGACTAAGCTTCTGCTGGTGGCACTTCAGAATGCAACCTGAGCAGTTAAGGGTTAAGTGCAGAGGAGCACTGTGGCTAGAGAAGGAAAGGAAAACAATATTCCAAGCATGAGAACACTACTGTCTTTCTTAACCTTCAGCTGAGTGGTATGTAGCATTTTTACGTGAAAAAATGTGGCTGTAGCTGCGAAGGGTCTCCTCGCATTCCCCGGTTCTGCAAGTGTCCTGTTCATTTTGCAATGATCTATCTGTGCAAAGCCAGCGGTGGATTGGAACCCTCAGGTACAAATAATCCACGTGCTGATTCCGAATATTTAAAATTCAGGTAATTTCACTGCTCAGATGGGTGAATTTGTAAATGCAACATAAAAATTTGTCTCGGCATCATTGACAGCATCCACTGCTGCATTTCTGCATGTTACTTTATGTGTCTTCAAAAGGAAAACTTAGTTCCTTTTCATAAATTAGTTTGTTTATAAACGATGGAGGAATGACGGTGTTGTTTCATGCAGTATAATGTAATCGGAGTGGGCAAAAAAGACAAATATAGGAGGCNTTTGCAATTCTTTACCCCTAGAATTACATAAGTCTCTATGTTATGACATTTAATTCCTGTTTTTGCTCAGCTTTGCCAAAGCAAGGCAGCAAAGAATCTTCATTATATCTCTCTGTCCAAACATTCGTAAGTATTTCCACATGAATTGATACATTAATTTTAAAGCTGAGGGACTTTATTCTAAGTTCTATGCAAGAGAGCACTGTGGTGGTACGCTCAATGCTATCTGCTCACCTACTGTAATGACAGCAGCCACAGAAACATGGACAATGTTTCAAACATCTTTAGCATCTAAGATTGCAACGTATTCAAGATGCAAATGCCACTCTCACTTCACAGACTGGAAGGGATATGTGCCTCAGGCTGGTGGAGAGCTCAGACGGGATCACAGCTATGGCCACTGTCTGATGAGAGATCATGTCTACAGTCACTTCTGTGATATTAAAATGATTTTCTGTCTTATCTGGGCACAACTGTGGGAGGTGTCCCTGCCACAGCAGGGGGGTTGGACCTAGATGATCTTTGAGGTCTCTTCCAGCCCAAACCATTCAATGATTCTGTGAGAGGCTGACAGCTGAACGGACAGGCTGAAAAATGCTACATTCCCACTCCCCACACATCAGAATCTATGCTCAGATGCGGGTATCTTCGGAAGGAGGAGGACAGGGGTTTATGAAACAGCACAGGGTCTGATCTGGTCTTCTATATTACGTTGTCTTCTAGTATGAGGAAGTGTTAACTTTGTGATGCTAACCATCCTCGATAAGTGTCCTATGCATCAAATTCAAGTTGTTATTATTCACAAACTTTTGGTAAAACCTCTAGTCCATTTTTTATGATCAAATTCAGTTTTCTGCTTACAGGAAAGGGACATTGAGCTACTGCATGCAAAAGAGTCTTGCCAGAAAGTAAGACAGTGAACTGAAAAATAACAATTACACTAGGAATATAGTCAGGAAGAACAACCAACAGTGTGTGAGCAAGAATGATGGAGAGTGAAACCAACTCATATATTATGTATTATATCAATAAGTGCAGATCTCTACCTGCCTGATTTTTATATTGAAAGCAATCTCCCATCATATACAGTCTTCTAAACTCAGAGGCAATCTCTCTGATACATATTTCTGAACTGTCTAGTGTAAAGAAATAGAAGATTCTAGATGCTAAAGCAGCACATTCAGTGATCATAGTGATGTCTGATGTTATTTTTCAGATGAAACATTATTTTTTTAAGATACGCTACGTGCACTTACCATTATGTGACATTCCAACAGCGAGGCACTTCTGAAATCTGCAGTATTGACATTTATTTCTGCTTTTCTTATGGATGCGGCAGTTCAGATCGCATCTGTCATAAATTAGCTTTAACCTGATTGTTCTTCGAAAAAAGCCCTGGAGGGAAAGAGAAAAGCATGTATTAGGGTGCAAAAAACAGCTGGTGTCATCGTCTCACTTCTCTGTACATACAAAGCACCTTTCTGTACCCACACTGAACCTAACTTTGGTTTAGGGGGATTTCCAAAGGCAGCCAGGCTCCTGTGATCATACCCTTGGCTTATCAGTGTGCTCCTGTTCTCATCTTATTAGCCATTTTCAACCTAGTTTGGTAGAGGGGTAAAAATCTCAAATACCTGGGGAATCCTCTGGGAATCACAGAATGGTTTGGGCCATGGGCAGGGACACCTCCCACTAGACCAGGTTGCTCAAAGCCTCATCCAGCCTGGCCTTGAACACTTCATGGGGTTTAAAGGACAGGAGGAACCTAATCTGGGAACTCCACAGATGTGCTGAGCATGAGGAACACTGTGCCAAAGAAAGCGAAGCTCCATTTGTTCCACTGCTCGGGGCACAACTTGCTGTAAAGTGAATATGACATTTTCAAAATTTAAAAGATCACTGCCAATTTAGAAACTTTTTTATGAATCACAACAAACCAAAAATTCTGCCAATGGCAGTTTGATCTGAGGCAAAAAAAAAAAGGTTATGTGTTATCTGTTTGTTAGCATTTTCTTTCTCAACTATTTTTTTTTTAATCTATTTCAAATATTTATTCTCCTTTTTCAGCCTGAGTACCTAACAAGAACTTCATTATTCTGTTTCCTTGGTTTTGCACAGTGCTGAGATGATTTTGCAATATTTATTTCCAAGTTCTGTTTTCTAGGTTGTTTTATTTTCTGGTTTATCTCCATTGTTTGGATATTAAAAGTTTACAAAGTATATTGGCACATGAAAAATCAGAAAACTTGGTGCCAAACTCATGGAAATTATTGCACAGAAGTTTTATGAAGTCTTATAAAGAGAGAAATCATTCTGGAAATCCACAATTCTTTCTTTTTACAGTTTAAAGATGTTTTCGCAGATGACTCATAATCAATTAATAAAGTTTATCCAAATTTATCATCATTTGTTCTGTATAACAATTAATTTTTCCTCACAGCAAGCAATAACAATAGAAGCATAATGCCAACTCTTTGTTTATATAATTCACTCTAATTTAAGCAATCAACAGCAACTTATTGCCTTATGTGTGCTCCTACTTCAGCGCTACAAATTTTATTTAAGCTCTGCCTTGGATTTTTTCTATTAGTTATTTTCCGCAAGATACTGAAAATAGAGAAGTAGGCCATTTCATGTTAAACTCCGTAATATTTTTCTTTGACCTCAATGAATTATCAGTAATTTCTTTCTCTGTCATTTCTTTTCTCATTTTTGAGGATGGTCAATTTTTAAGCTATTCATTTGTCCTTTTTGTGTTATAAACACTAAATATCATTGCCATAAATAAAAGCCAGTGGAGTTTTAAAGCAGAAAGCCACATGCTTTAATGCATTTTGACTTCTCTGCAGTCACCTAGATATTGGGTAAAGAAACTCTAATCAATCAGAAAAACAGTGTCTGAATTTTTAATTCTTCAGAATATTGAGCTTTGGAGTTGGGCATGAGTTTGCTTTTGGTGCATTCTATGAATTCAGATTCTGCAAGTGACCTCAAAGATAGAAAGAATGAACTATAACCGCATAATTGACCACAGGAGAGAAATGCACAAAAAGTTCTAAGAGATCATCAGCATAAATCATCCAAAAAGCACATTATATTTTTAAAAAACCTTCCTGCTTACTACGTCATAAAGTGTATGCAGTATATGCGGAACAATTTACTTCAAGGCGTAAAACTTTGTTTAGAAAGCACAGATCTCTGATTTTGCCAGGTGATACTTCAGATGGAAAATAGTATTAAGTCTTACTCCAGGAAAAAACCTTGTGCCACACTTACCTTGCAGCCCTCGCAGGCGTGCACGCCGTAATGGAACCCAGAGGCCTTGTCCCCACACACGCGGCACTCGATGGCCATCAGCGAGTTGGAAGACTCCTCGTGAGGTTTATTGTACAACTGAACTTTCTCTGAAAAGTAGGGTGGGGAAGGAGGCTCCATTTTGATTGCATCTGTGTGTAGAGAAGATGGGAGTTAGAAACTCAAAACGTAATCAAATATGTAGAAGAAGCAGCGAGGAATAATCACAAGCAATCACAGCGAACGTGGCCAGATTGATAGATCTGCTTCATAATACAAAATGAGTAGTAAACCAAGTAAACTACTGGTGGGATATAGGTTGAAGCTTCCAATCTAGTCTAAAAATACATTTAAGTATCTAATAGGGCCATACGTTGAATAATATATTTTTGGATAATATAATACTGGATATTTAAAGAAATGTAGCTCTCTCCTGGGGAAGGCTGTTCAACTCTGGATGCAGTTTAGAGATACATTCTCTCTTCTGAAAGTTTCTAATTAAAAGAGCAATTTGTAATATGGAACAAGCTCAATCAACCAAACATGACATTTTCATATCAATCATGACTGGTCATAGAGAAAAGCCGTCACACTTGACTCTATAGCATCACATCAGGGAATGATGTAGCAGACACAGTACTACAATAAGGTGAATGTTTTTCTTTTCCAGTCTGGCTACACTACACAAACGAGAGTTCCTATATAAACCAGGAAGAAACAAGAAAAGTGGAAAACTATCTAAGCAAAGACAAAGAGGAGTTATCCCACCTAAACTCTACTGCATTCTCTAGCTTCGTAGTCAAGACATTTCTAATTAAACAAAAGAAAAAAATTAACTGGAAAAATGCCTTTTAACGTATTTCATAAGTAACCCAGAGGCACACACCACCCGAGTTGCTGTACAATCAAAATCAAATACCATGATTTTCCTACCAAGAATTCCCTGAAAGAATTCCGGTACAGGAATGCAGTAAAAACTTACTTAAGAACAGGTCACTTCCTTTCTTAAAAGGAAAGCTGTGTGTAATATTTTTTTCTGAAACTAGTGATAAAGCAGTGGTTTTTATTGTAGATAAATAATAGTAGCCCATGAAGCTCCCAGGTTATGCCTGCATAAGGAACACTGATAAAAGTTATACCAATGTTGTGACTCAGATGTAGCCATTATTTCTACTCCATCTGTTTCTTAGGGCTGGAATCAAAAAGGTTTGGAATTTGAAAGCTACACATATTAATCATTAATATGCTATGTATGCTGGGGCAATTTTTAACATCCAGGATATTTATTCTCTGCGATGTGCATAGAGCTTCAAAGGACAATTTACACGCAAGACGTATGAACAGGAGACTGGAGGCTTCGGAATCAATTGGTGAGGTTCACATGTCTAATACAAAGTGTTTAATGATACTTTCTGATACCTTGTCTAAACTCCAACTGCTGCGCTGGAAGGGTTAGGTCTGCTCTATGTATTCTTTTTTATCTGCCCTGCAAGAATATCTTGTGGACATCTCTGATGACACAGGACACCAGCATTTAGGCATCCGACTACTTCTAAATCCTTTTGCATCAACAAAAGTACACTTTCCAGAGAATGAAATAAATATGGACATGAAGGAAATATATATACATATATATATAAAAGCATACTTTGGCAATCCTGGATCTTGATATCATATTTATAATCAATGTTCGTCTGATCAGTTCTTGCTAGAGGAATATCTTCGTAGTGTGGTGAAGAAATGCTTGAAAAATCAACAGTGGTAAATGGCTTTATGTCAAAGGAATGTGTGTGATCGTCCATCGCAGACAGATCCACTGGACTGATTCCAAAATTGATGGGCCAAAACGGCATTTCTGTATCAACCATTGTAATTCCTGAAATCAAAAAGAAGAGAAACGGACATTTTAAAAGAAGCTAGTTATCTCCATAACAAGTTTGGGCCCGAGCAGAGGTTCAATTATCTTATATCCAGAGGCTTGAGATGCAAAGTCACCACCACATGTAGGTTTTAGAGGAATGTTTAGGCTCCATCTACCATTTGGCTTGAGTTTGTCACCCTATAATACATTAGGCTGTATAGTAACACTCAATGGCTAACACTGGGAAGAGAAGCCAGCTTTGAAAGATTCTGCAAAATAGTATCTGACCTGACCTGTACTTCAAAAGGCAGCAGAGACAACTAGTGGGCTCACAGCAATGGGTAGATGAATAATTGCGAGAAATATATATGGGAAAAAATAACCATCTAAATAATTATGAGCGGCCAGATGAAATACAATTGCATTTTAATAGTATATTTTATAGAATGTTTATGTGATTTAGTAAAGATGCAAGTAATAAAAAACCCCCCACCAAATCCCCAATGATGATGCAAAATTAAAGAAACATAACATAATCAGCCAGCATGTGCCTAGGTGGCCAAGAAGGCCACCAGCATCCTGGTTTGTATCAGAAATAGTGTGGCCAGCAGGTATAGCGCAGGGACTGTCCCCCTGGACTGGGCACTGGTGAGGCTGCTCCTCGAATCTTGAGGTCAGTTTTTAGACATTTCAACTATGAAAAAGTCTGTAAGTACCAGCAAGTGTTTATAACTAGGGCCTGTCTTCATTTTTTCCCCAATTTATAAAAAGAACATTCTAATCTAAAAATAGAATAGATGTTATGGAACTAAAATAACTTGGTCACTTTGGTTGTTTAATTTGGACTTTAGACCCAATCAAGTAAGTAGCCTTTAACCTCTAGATAACAGGAACTTTGATTCGATCTCTTTTGAAGTAAAACTACTCTTGTCACGCTGCCAACACTGTTGTTGCAAAATGAACGTAATGGGACAGACCTGCTCTATAATTTTGAGATCATCCTTTGTTTTGACAAGCCTATGGGTAAGCGAAACAGTGACTGTCCTCCCCATCAGCTCTGCTGAAGGGCTAAGGTAGTCATGACTAGAAATGGTTACAGCTTTCTTAATCTTTCCTTGGGAAAGTCACCACCATTCTTCCACCTTTGAGGTCTTGCAGCACAACCCTGTAGTTCTTCTACATTGAACACTGACAGCAAAGGTTGTAGGA